>CM028365.1:34680647-34891809 GCA_016624345.1 Platycodon grandiflorus | reverse complement strand
GTAGGAAATGCAACGATCAATAGACTTCAAATCACACTTCAACTCTCGAGAGGAAAACCAATTCTATGTCGTGTGGTAGGAAATGCAACGAACAATAGACTTCAAATCATACTTTTGTTTGGATACCCCAATTCCATTATTTTGGAATTGGAATTGGAGCCCAAAACCAATTTCGCCGCTTGAAAACACAATTAAAATTTGAATTAGATTGAATTACAATTACAAATGCCTCAATTTCATAAAACTAATTCTATACTAAAATCTAATAATTTAAATTCAAAATTTTATTAGCCTTTTTCCTTTATTACTTAACATAATAACAACTCACCCTTCCTTGACCACTACCACCACCATCACCACGGCTGCCACCACTACAGAACCTCCCGACCACCGTACTCGACCACCGCCGCTAGCCGCCACCACCACCACCGCAAGCAGCCCCACCCCCCTGCCGCCACCCCTACCACCGCCACTCACCACTACCGGGCCACCACATTTGGCGCCCACCACCGACCGCCAACTCCGGCCACCGTTGCCGACGCCACCAATTAGCCACCCTCTCAGCCTAACTTTGGCATCCACCGCTGTTAACCACCACCACTGTATGCTTTTTTAAAATATAAAAAGTTTGTAATTTTGTTGTTAGCAAGGTCCTTACCTTTGCCATTTAAAATTACTAACCACCAATACTATTATGTGGACTAAATATTTGACATTTTATTGAAATTTTATTTTAACTATAATTTAGAATTACAATTGAATTCCACACATTATCCAAACCATGAAATTACTATGATTTTGAAGCAAATTTCACATTATTTAAATTCCATGAAAATATTTATAAAATTTAAAAATAATGTATCTAAACGGACCTTTAAACTCTCGAGAGAGGAAAACCAATTCCATGTCGGTGGTAGGAAATGTACGAACAACAGTCGCAATCACACCAATTGCCAATGGCAATGTTGCAAATAACTCTCCTCGGATGGCATTGGTAACAAACATCCACCACATTATGATCAAGCAACGCAAATGCCCCAAACACCATGCCGATAAACCCATGAAGAAAATCAATAAACCGGATCTTGTACTTTCTTGCTTGCTCAACTGAAGGCAAAGTGTTCCATCAATAATCCACATACCCCGGAAAGTTGCAAGTCCTACCACACTTTTCCTTGTTCATCCCTCGGCTACCTGTGAAACATAAGATGAAGCAAAACCCACAGAGGACTAGAAGGCCTAGAGTTAGAGTTGGCTAACGCCTGTGCGACAATTGCCTTCGTGGTGATAAAATGGGCGTATAATATTTGGAAAGCAAGAACGGAACTCCGGGAGAAGATTGGCCAAATGTGCTAGCTTGAATGTTTTCCGAATGGCCTTTTGAGCCGGAGTTTTTGTGGAATTCGTTGATCATTTTCCAAGAGGGGTTGTTTTTGTTCTTCGAGGGATGCCTCGATGGGTATCCCTTTTTACCACGCATGTCCATGGCTCAATCGAACATCAAAGATCAAAACAAAAAGAAAAAAGATTTTCTTTTTGTTTAGATCTCTTTGAAGCTTGGAATGTATTTACATTCGATGTTATGGATGAGTTGATCTTGTAAATAGAGAAAGAGAGAAGAAAGGAAATTTTCTTTTAAGGAGTTCAAAATACCTCAACCAACACTGAAATAAATAGTTTGTGGTTATTGTGAGGGTTTTATAAGTGATTTCTATGGATTGAAAGGTCAACATTTAATCATTCATGCGTAAAATTGCATTTATAAGTTGAACATAGGTTCTTAATTCGTTGACCATTCTGCAATTAATTTATAGATGGTTCAAATTGCTTACTCATATTATTAGATTGGAAGTTTCATTTTGATCACTAGATTGGAAATAGCTTGGAATATTCCACCATTTTTAACAAGGTCTTGCATAAAAGTCGGATTTTAATTGTAGGGTTTTTCTTATGTTTCTTATTTGTTTTTTAGAGGTGAAAATCTAAGTACCACATTGGTGGTTTATATTGAGAACTGCAAATAGTTTGGTTTGATGCATCGCTTAAAACGTAATTTTTGTAAAACGTAGATTTTTAGAACATAGCTTTTCTCAAGCAGTGCAGTAGCAAACATGCTCTAATTTAGAATTTGAAGTATTTCAAAAGCATGTAATATAATTGACTTAAATCCAATTTGTTCAAGGAGTGATTAGTCTGAGGTGTACCTCGACTTTTATATCCTTTTGTATATGATCCCGTGATGTTACTACTTTTTTAATACGTGATATGAGATGTTGTTTACACTACTAGAAACCGGGTATTAGCGACGGAAGTATTAGAAACAGAAATTTCCGCATAAACATAACGATAGTTTCCGCTTCTAAAATAGCGGGCTTTCGAATTAGAGACGATAATTTTATCTCGTCACTAAATATAGTCGCTAAAAAACGAATATCCAAAGAATATTCTTTAATTTCCGCCGCTAAAACCCGGAAATACGCCAAATTTAGATGCGATATTCGTCGATAAATGTAATTATACGCCAAAAATTAGATAACAAATTTTTTCATCGATAAATTCCATCGCAAATTAGCGGCACGCCCGTATCTAATTCTAAATAATTAATCCGCCTAGTCAAACCCCCCACTTCCCAAAGCCGCCTCCCAAAGCCCCCCTCTCTCTCTCTCTCTCTCTCTCTCTCTCTCTCAATGAGCACCTCCTCTACCACCTTACCACCATCTCTCTCCTCTCACACTCCCCTTCGCCCCTTCTAAACTCTCCCCTCTCCTCTCCCCGCTTTTTCTCTCTCTCTCTCTCTCTCTCCTCTCTCTCTCTCTCTCTCTCTCTCTCTCTCTCTCTCTCTCTCTCTTCTCTGATTCCGCCACCGCAACCTCCCCTTACTTCACCACCACCATTTCTCCCTCTCAAACAATTCTCCGGCCTTTCCCAAAGACTTCCCTCGACATCTGAGCCCCCTACCTCCACCACCTACAACGCCACCACTACCTACAACCGCCACCACCGCCACACGTAAAACATTTTTGTTGCTTCATTTTTTAATTGTTTTAAAATTTTCAGTTTAATTATTTATTTAATTTTTTATATAGGATTCGTGACCACCCAAACGCCTCGAAACCACCCTCTATTCTTCCCATTTCCAAAATTTTTGTAATAATTTTAATATTTATTCTGTATTTTATTTCTGTCTTTTTTTCTGTATATTTTTAATTCTCTATTAATCTATATTTTATTTCTGTATTTTTCTATCAAAGAAATGTGTTAAATCTGTATTATTCTGTATTATTTTGTATTAATCTTGCATTGGCACGCATTATTTTTTATGATATTTTACTTGTTAATTTTAATGTTTGTATGATAATATGTTAATTTGTATGATATTACAAATTTTTGGCCCTTATTATGTTAATTTGTATGATATTATAAATTTGTATGATATTATGATATTATGTTAATTTTTATAAATTTTTAATTTATAAAATGTTACGTGCTTTGTGTTTCGCAAGAAAAAACGTTGGATTTTTTATTTACGAGAGGCAACGAAACAAGATGTTGCATTTGTGCAAAATAACTAATGGTTATGCTTTTGTGACGGTGTTTAGGCTTATGACATCTATTATGCACAAGAGGTGTGACTTTGAGTTCAAAACCTTTAATTTGTATTTGTAAAGTGAAAGTGTACATAACGACCATCTGGTTATGTACCAAATTACTAAGAGACATGGTATAAGTCTAATGACGTATTTGTGGAGATTTTCTTTTTAGATTTTGAACCTTCTCTTTTGGTTTCACCAATTTTCCCAACATTACTTTTTACTCATCTTTTTCCCAATTATAAAAACAACTAAAAATGCAAAAGATTCTCAAGCCAAATGCTCTATATACCATAATTAGTTTCAAGTTTTAATACGGATACATCTCATTTTTCAATAAAGTAACCGCCTATATCAAAAGATTGTAACAACAATGCGTGTTGTACTACCTTCATGCAATATATAGCATACTAATGTGTACGGTTGATAAAAATATATATATTTAAAAACCGATATCGTTGTCCAAGCAAGAATCTCAATATCATAGAAAATAAAAAGAACAATACATTGTTTTGTACAACCCTAAATAAACTGAACACCAAATAGTTTTTTCTTTTTCAAAAATCAATATCTCCTCTATTTGTTCTACTAAAGAAATAATCCCACTCATGTTTCCCTGTTGTCCTAAACAAATAATACTTCCAATATTTTCCTCATCAACTTCAAGACTTGAATTCTTCCCTCCCTAATTTCGCTCGAGTCTTCTCCACTCTTTCAAGAACCCCATCCACAATAAAATCAAATGCATTGTTGAATGTTTCCAATCTTGATCTTGGATCGAATAAATCACCTTTGGAATCAGATATCATAAGAAAATAAAATGCTAGAATAAGCGCGTATGTAAACTATATATTGAGAAGACTTGGACTTGTGAATAAATAAGACTAACACTACTAGGTTAGTTCAATTATTTATAGAATTGATCATTAGTTGCATGGTGATTGTTGTATATTATATAGATTTTCTTGTATCCATAACCTAAGTCTAAGTCAAGGTGACTAATGGGTCTCAAGGTCTATTAGAGTGGCAACTTGTACTTAGACAAGTGCTTGTAATAGCTTAGGATTGCTCTATGTTTTTAGCCTAGTCTTCGAAGATAGCCTATTGTTTATCGGACATGATCGATCGCTATCTTCATATTAGGCGAAGTTTCTTAAAGTCATCGGGCAAGTTCATTTCACCAAGCTTCATCGCCAGTATCGAAGACCCAAAGATCGTCCGATCAAGACTTTACCGTGACATGCCTCAAGACTATCTCGCAGATTTTTGTCAACGATGATACAACGATAACTGCAAGAAGCATTAAATGATTCATTCCATTCTGGGCAATCATCTCAAAAAGGACATTCCGCTCGCACTTATTGTCTACCTATTTTGGCAATATTGTGAAGTCACGTAATCTTGCAGAATCACGACGAGTTCAACAAAGAAGATTAGAGCATTAAATGCATACAAATTCAAATTCTAAGGTCAAGATCTCCAACGGCTACCTAAATCTCCCGAGTATAAATAGAAGACTCCATGACAGATTGAAGACAACTAGCGATCAATTTAACGAACCTCTCCTTACATTCTGAAAGTTTTCATCTTCAACTGCTAGTTCATAAAAGCTTCAAAGAAAAATCTGCACAACATTCTTTGGAGAGCACTATTCCTAGACGATAAAGTCTTTATTGCTCTTCATTGATTGCAATCCTTGCATTCAAAGCACACGAGAATTATATCTCTGTAGATATTAATTCTCCCACAAAACACTTGGTCAACTATTTTATGTACACGATCCATTAGTGATCTATCTTGTAAAGATTCTAGTGGAAAACTTAGTACACGATTTTAAATCCAAAGTTGACCACTTTGGTTGTGGACGTAGCACTTATTTATAAGTGTGAACCATATTAAATTTCTTGTCTATCTTTTTATGTGCTTGTGATTTGCTATTACTTATTAACTTCCAAAATTCCAATAGCAGAACAACCTGATCTTGTCCTATCAAGATCAACCATCACAAACTTGTCCTATACTTCACTCATTTCCACTGAAAATCCTTTCTAACCGTAGTGAAGTAATTACTTTTAAATCAATTTTTCAAAAATTGGAAATAGCCTATTCAACCCCCTTCTAGCCTATTTGAGCACCTTGAGACCTAACAATTGGTATCGAACCTAACTCTTTGAAAACAAGTTTTTCCAAGATTAAACTCTTGAGAGATTAAAGATCCAATGGCTGCTCATCAAATGTTGGAAACTTCAAATGTGAATCATTGTCTCGTATTGGATGAAGTTCACTTTGATATCCGGAAAGACAAGGTTAAAAGACACATGAAATCTATTGACAAACGTTTATGAAAATGTGTTACAGATGGACCAAGAATTCTATGAAGCCAAATACTCTAGCTGCACTTGATCCAACTGCGATCCTCGAAATCCCAAAGCCCTAAGAAGAATGGGATGAAGAAGATAGGAAGAATGATGCTTGATGGAAAAGCTATCAACATCATCACCGCCAGTAGACATAAGCGCCACAAAGCAGATCATCAACCTAGATATAACTAAAGAAATGTGGGAAGCTATATTGGAATATCTAGAAGGTGATGGAGAAACAAGGAACAACAAGCTATACACTTGCATTCAAGTTCGATTCATTCAAAAAGGATCCTAAAGAGACTCTCCGAGGTGCCTACGATAGATTTTACGAGGTAGTAAATTCTTGTTATTCTTTAGGATAGAAATATGAAAAGAAATTCACTACTAGAAAATTGATTTTACGCGGATGGCCGAAAGCAATCGCCAAACTAAAAACCATCGCCTTAGATTTATGCGATGGTTAAAACAAACGCTAGTTCCATCGCACAAAGCCTTGTCACCATAGCTTAGGTGATTGTAATAACAATTCCCTTTATTTCATAGATGTTAGGCGATGGTATAAACAATCGCTAAACATGGAAAATAATTTTTATTATTTTAATTCAAAAATTACAAAGCCATCGCATAAGCTATTAATAAGCGGCGTAAAACCATCACGCTTGGACTAAATAAGTGATTGCTAAAGCAATCACCTTATCGACTATACGATTGTTTTACCATCACCTAGTTTGAAATAGGTTATTGCTTTTCAATCACTTTTAGAGGATAGTAGACGCATTGTTTTTCCTGTGCACCTCCTAGACTCTCATTTCTCAGACTTTGACTCCTTGATCTCTTGCACTCAAATTTAGATACCAAGATAATGATGATATCGTGAACTATGTAGTTGATATCAAGTACGCATTACAAGAATAGAAAGATATCAATTAGATTGAATAAGGACTTCTCAAGTTCAAGTACATTGCCGTAAGAATGTATTATTTAGCTCCATTTCCAACATAATATTAGTAACCCCTAGTTTTGGGAAGGTTTGTACACTGAGGAAATCCTTGGTGGTATGGAGACCCAAGGCAAGTGAAAATGGAGAGGAAAAGGTATTAGAAAGTAGCAATGGGGACCAAGAAGGAGAGAAGAAAGAGGATGGAGGACGCCGAGATTCAACCTTAGATGGTTCGATTTGATTTGACTTGATACATTTTCAAGCATCATATACTTATTATTAATTATTGATTATTATTATATAGATATAGATAGTGTAAGAGTTGTTGCATTTATATTCAACAAGCTTTTTTCTATAGCACCATGTTAAGCACAATGCAACAATGCAATACTAATGGTGCACACCCATCAAACGAGGGCACCGCAACAAGCATTCACGCTCAACAATGCAACAATCAATAATGGTGCACACCCATCAAACGAGGGCACCCCAAGAAACATTTTAGTTAAATGGATTACCTCTCGCCGTATATTAGCATGTGATGTCCTTCCAAGTCCTATGTGGGAACTCTAGTTTCTTACGATTGGTAGCATTACATAAAGCTTCACCATAAAAGACAAATCACATACTTAGCACATAAACTTATATTACATAAACTTACATACCTCAACCAAAGACCTAAATAATACATACCGAACATCTTCACGTTTCCAAGAATCCACCAAGAATGGCCACCGATTAGAGATACCCGAGTATCGGTTGGTGGAATCAAGAGTTGTTCAACATCATCCTTATTTGGAATATAATAATCGTCCTTCACCCTATGTTTCCATTTCTTCCATAACTCTCCTACTTTCATCATACAAGTTTTTTATGTTCTTCCCTAACATTTGTCTTAGCCTATATACAAGAAAAAGTAATTAGCTCTATAGAAACTAAAATGGGTGGCGTAACATAATTTATTAGACAAATTGCAATAGAAAGATTAAGAAATAGATAGTTACATGAATCTCCCTCCAAATTATATCAAGATTAGTCTCGGGCATTAGGCCATGAAACAACATTAAGAGGAGCATGAGCACCACACCTTGCAATTCCTCCGAGGACATTCATAAAGTTGGTGCTCGAATCCCCAATAGGCTGCATTAAGTCATTGAACATTACATTTATTTTTTTCTGATCCTTGGTACCTTATCGCAGGTCCTTGTCCTTTCTTACGAGTGGAGTCACTCGTGCTATGAGCTACAATTCTAATTAACAAATATTAATGAGGAACTTATAACACTACAAGAAAAAGAGGTATTTGGGAAGGAAAAAATCGTCCCAAATACTACCAAAATCGTGCCAAATAGTATTTGGGACGGTTTGGGACTTTTGGCTCCCACCCAAATACGAGGGTGCCAAATACATTTATCACGACCAAAAATCGTCCCAAATAGTATTTAGCACGACAAATGTGACGGTTATGAACAAATGTACCATTTGACATGTATTTGGGACGGTTTTGTATTAACCGTCCCGAATAGGTATTTGGCACGGTTTTGCAGCCTCCCAAATACTATTTGGCACGGTTTGGCTGCCCTCCCAAATAGTAATTGGCACCGTTTTGACTTGATTTGCCCTCCCAAATAGTATTTGGCACGGTTTTGACTGCCCTCCCAAATAGTGCCGGCACGCTCGATGCTCCCAAATAGTATTTGGCACGGTTAGGCTTACCGTGCCAAAGAGTTTTGGCACATGATATTTGTCCTTCCAAATAGTATTTGGGACGTTTTTTTCCTCAAAACATTTGGGACTGTTTTCTACCCTCCCAAATAAAATTGGTATATCATCTACAAAAATTATTTGGCACGATTTTGCCCATCCAATTACATTTAAAAACACGTAGAAATCATCCATCAATCCACAACAAAAATAATAATACTCAAAGCTATCACAAAGTGATATATATATATATATATATTTTTTTCTTTTCTTAAAACTAACGATAATTCAAGTTATTTCAAAGTATATAACAATATTAATAATCAAAATAAAAAATCATTCAATAAACTACGTACAACTAATTACAAAAGTGTACTCCAAAGACAAAAGTGTACTTCATACAAATATAGCTAGCTTAAGTCATCCATTGGAGACATCGGATCCTACAATATAAATAATATAATTAATGTATATCACATAAAAATAAACAATTTAAGTAAGGTGTACACAAAGATAAGGGTGTACCTGTCCTACACTAAGATTTGGAGCGATTTGTGCCCGGACTTGGAGACGATAGAGACGATGGAACTATCCCATGCACCTCTAATAAGTGTTGCATGCGCTCCATCTTTTCAAGCATCTCCATTTGGTTCTTTTCATATTGAAATACTTTTTTAGCTACGTTAGCTTCTTTATATGCTTGTGTTCGCTCCTCTTCGGATACCTCATTTAATTTTTCATTCATTCTTTCCTGAAAACACAAGTATAAAATCAGATCACAACATTAATAATTAATGACATCATATAATAACAAGAAATATTAAACTACTTACAACTAGGTTTCTTGTATCATCGTGAGGAATGGTACCTAAAAACTTCAGGTCCCAGGCATTGCTCCTAGACTCTCATTTCTGTACTCTGACTCCTTGATCTCTTGCACTCAGAAATTTAGATACCAAGATAATGATGATATCAGGAACTATGTAGTTGATATCAAGTACGTTACTTACAGTAATAGAAAGATATCAATTAGATAGAATAAGGACTTCTCAAGTTCAAGTACATTAAGCTGGTAAGAATGTATTATTTAGCTCCATTTCCAACATAATATTAGTAACCCCTAGTTTTGGGAAGGTTTGTACACCTAAGGACTATGAACAACTTACTGAAGGACTAATCAAAACCATATTGGACCCTTTGGCATAAGTCAACAAATACAACCGCCTTTAATCAAAAACATAAATCTCTTCCAAAGTTAAAAGTGCATGCTACCAATAATAGAGCATATTAGCTGAATTATCATAACATTCCATGTCATTCTTATTTCCAAAAGTAACTACAAATGCACTTAAGGATCAATAGCAAGTATAAACCAGAATATTTATATTCAAGATTCCAACAACTCCATATAGATATAATATCTGGTAAACATAAAGCCAGACTCTCCCTCAAACCAACATGACCTTAATCAGATGAGAGTTTCAAATTTTACAAAGCTTGTATAACGCTAAATAGAAAGGATTTAGCATGTTGTGGCTCAGATCAGCATCAATTCAAATCAATATTCTTGAGTTATATGTAGTTTGTAATAAGGAAGGGGCATATATAAATAAAGGACCTGCCGTGGTGTTGGATGGGTAGAAACAACACGGTTTTACGATTAAACGCTCTCTTCTTCTCTCCTTTGTTATTCTGTCTATTCTGCATTTTCTTTGTGTATTCCTGTTCTTTCATTATGCAGTTATCATAATCTATTGCAATTCCTAGAAAACTGTACAGTGGGAAGAAAGTAAGCAAAAAACCATATCAACACTAATTTAAAGACAAATATAAAATTTATCCCAACAATAGAGGCAATCGATTTAAGAATCCAACTAGTTACGATGTCCAAAACCTGTATGAATATTTTCTGAAAAATAGCAACCTTACCTTGGGTTGCAAAGTGAACACTTGCATGTGAAATCCAAACACGACAGCACGTACTGAAACAAACAAAATGAAAAACTTTTAGATTACTGATATCCAAGGAATAAACTTTTACTGATAATTAATATCTTACCTCCATTTACAATAAAGTTCATGAGATGGAAAACCTTTTGTGTTGTCCAACCATACTCGGGCACTCTCAGTTCAATCCTTATTAACTGAATCTGCATACATCCAATGCAAACAGAGAAACTCAAAAATATAACTTAAAAACAATTGAATTTTTTAAAATAATAGTAATCGAGGCCCCTAAAGTAGAGAGGCCACTTGCACACGTATATAAATATTGGCAGAGGGCACTCGAAACTACACATGACAAAAATTGGTCAAAAAGATGCATCTATTATAAAAGAAAGATTGTTTGGAAATTTATCGCCAGTAGGAAAATTTCCAAGGTCGGATTATTTAGGATAATGAGTAAAATTGTAAGAGAAACTTCAGAATATTAGAGACTTAAAATAACAAATAGAAGTATCAAAAAAATATACAAATACCAATGCATCCCAAGATTCAATACATTATCAAGCCAACCATGGAGAAATCTATACCAGACAGATGGAAAACAGATTAAGGTAGCAAGTTTTGTCTAAGAACTTTTGATCAATTGCCAGGTTTACTTCAGTCATGTTTGGTTGTAACTAGAAAAAGGGACGGTGCAAAGTTCGTAGAGAGTATAATGAAGTGATTTATGAGTTATCAATAGCAGCTTTGTAATGATTTTCTGCAATTCTCAACTTTACATTATTATACTATGTGACTGCTAGCTAATGCCCCAAGCTATCTAACAAGCACAATTAAGTAGCAGCTATAGCTGGCACTGATAGAAGCTATAGCTGAAATAATATGAAAACTACGTAATATCTATTATCATCCTATCAGAACATTTTAACTATAAAAACACTAACGTCCGAACTTCTCTCAATAACATGCTTAGCTAAAATGCCCTATGAAGATACATCACTTGCAGCAACGTCCTGAAGAGCAACTAATTTAGGGAGTGGTGAAGTTTATGAAGTTCTAAGCCAATGTCAGAACTAGTAGAGAAGAGATCCGGCAAAAGGCCAGACAGTGAATCTTGGTTCTTTTCACCAAGGACAAGCAACGGATGACTACACAGTTTTAGCAAGAATTGGAGTGACTGCAGGGTGAACAAGGGGATAATGTCAGTTACGAAGGAATGAAGCTATGATAGGATGTTTTGGATGGAGCACTTCCTTCTTCTGTCTCTATCTCATTCAGCATCCTTGGCTGAACATTTAGCATCATGGGCTGCCTGTAGGTGTTTTCCATAAGTGGCTTGGAACTGCAGATGGCACCAAAGGAAATTAATGTAAATGAAAGATAACAGAAAAATGTTAAGATCAACAAAGCCTTGACAAAGATATGAGTTTAAATTGATAGATAGAAACAGTCAAAGCATACAGAGAAAAATGTAGATGGCTTAAGAATTACAATTCAACTTTAAACTTTTGTACAAGAAGGAAATACAGACGTTCATAGATAAAAACATGCAAATACTTTTGCAAATTATCCTGTAGCAACAAGATACGAATGAGAGGTGGGCTGCCAATCTTTTTGTACATATGTACAATCACAGATCCAAATTCATTTTCTCTACCTTACCTTTCTATTTTTATTTTTCTAAAAGACACATTCTGCATAAAGACTAACGCTGCAGATAGTCATTCTTTTAGAACCTCCAATGGCGGGAGCCTCCTACACTGACCAATCCTTTTTGTTTATAGTCCACTGGCATATGACTAGCTTTATATGTTGAGAGACTTGTTTTGTCTTGGTTGGTACACATAGAAATGGTATCGCTTGTTAATCTTGAAATAAAAATGGTTCTTCTTCGATTCGAACTAATTAGAAACGATTGATGACTCTAACGGAGTTGAATAGGTTTTATAATTGATGAGACCACGTGTGTGACTTGGAGATTTCATTGTTATATGAGAGTTTTATTGAGAAAATCAGTTACCCAAATTATGTTTGATGTTGTTGTTTAATTCTCGTAAGTATTATGAGATGCTTGATTATGTGAGTATGATTATTATGACCTACTTGAGACATTCATGTTTAATGATGTTGTGCTCCCTATCTTAGAGTTTGATTTGTTGTTGTGAATGTCAAGTAAACATCTACTTGTGCATTTGTTATGTCCATGGATTATTTGTTGGCGGTGTATTGACGCCTCGATTATTGGGGAGCCGGACTACGTAATAATTGAAGGCCAATACATCGGGCTCGACTTACCGTTGGCCACGGTAGGGGCATAACGCCATTTGTTGTATAGAATAAACGCAACCTTGGTATGCTATTCCGTCGACTCACTTATGTGTATCACAACCCCACTTATTACCCAATAGATACTTTCCTTTTCGTGAATAACTTGTGCATCAAGTTATCTCATAAAGCTATTAACAAGTTCACTACCGACAAAGGCTACTACGCAATAGCTCATACGATATTTTTCGAAACCTTTTCGAAATCCCAAATTTTCTACTACTTCACCATTTGATATCATCCCAAATTTTCTAGAAACCTTTTCGAAATCCATCGACTCACTTATGTGTATCTGCAACCCCACTTATTACCCAATAGATACTTTCCTTTTCGGTGAATAACTTGTGCATCAAGTTATCTCATAAAGCTATTAACAAGTTCACTACCGACAAAGGCTACTACGCAATAGCTCATACAGATATTTTTCAGCTGATTCCCAGCACAACATCTCTCGAAGACCATCAAGGAAATATTTTATCTAACGCCCAAGCAATGTACTCAAGTACATCGGTGCATTCATTCCAACGGCTAGAAGATAATCAATGTCTCCAACGACTACTTCACCATTTATGTCTATTTAAAAAGACTTCTACTTAGATCAAAGTGCATACAAGGAAAAAGCTTAGTGGATCAAGTGTAGATCTTTATGCAATATATCAACAATAGATCCAAGAGCATCAAGAGAAGAAGTAGAGAGATCCAACACTCCATAGATGAGCATATCCATTTAATTTGGTCAAGAACCAAGTTCTTGATTTGGGGCATTCACTTCTTTAAAAGTCTCGGTCTCTATTTTTTTAAAGGTTGGAAGGGTCATAGGCCTTACCCCAACCACGACACAAACGGAAGCAAAAGGAAAGATAGAATCTTGTTCTTAGTAACGTACAAACGGACGTTTGCTCGATGTATCACTCGAACGGGTGGAAAGAATGAACAAAGGAAAAACTCCTCCAACTATTGGCATACCAACAAGAAATATTATTAATAAATGAAACGTGTGTTTGCTAAAGGGTATTACATTCATATTTAGATGACAAAAATAAATCCTTAACCTACTAGGACTAGGGCTAATTAAAATAGAACTAATTCTTATAGGAATAAAATACTAAAGTACTAACAATACTAGGAGACCTCTAATACCGATTAAAATAGGAAACAAGAATCCTAATTAAAACATGAGCTAAAATTTTGAATAGCGGAACAGCAACTTGTTTTGCCCACGCCTTATCAATTTTTGATTCATCTAGGTCTTCTCGATAAGGCGTGAGCACACCATATGGGTCATTTAATCATGCCTCATCTTGTTCCTCGTCATTCTCCCCGGTTAGAAAAAACTCGTCCTCAAGTTTTGAAATTTGAAGTATGAGAAAGCTCTTGATAAACATCATCATTGTCGTGCGGAAATCATGAAGTTTACTTGACCAATTTTGCTTGAAATTGTAACTGGAGCAGAAGATTTGGAAATTGAAATATTCTACCATGTCATGACACTCTGCTGGAAATAGTTGTTCGGATGGTGGTTTAAGGAGGATATGAAGTAACTTATATGGTTTACCTAGCATGTCAAGGTTGGCGGTGGAAATTGGATAGATCTTTGCTCTTGTGATGTACTCTTCAATGTTCCTTATTGGAGAAAATTTCTTGATGTTCAAGTCTTTAATATCCGCCATTGAAACTGAACTCTTCAATTTCATCTCTATGACTTCCTCAATTTCAACGAAGTTGGACACAACTTCGAAACTCTTTGGATCTGTGACAATCTCTTCTTGGTGTTCCTTGTTTTCGTCTTTGCAAGGAAGTGTCACTTCCTTTGGTTCATCTTCCTTGGGCTCTTCAATTATTTCCTCACCTATTCTGGATTCATTAGACTCTTACTCTGGTTGCTTGAAAACTTCACTTGCGAATATGACGGCAACTAGTTGAGTAGATTCATTTGGCTGTTACTGGTCATCATCCTTCTAATGCCACAGTGAGATTGCTGATGCAGGAACTCCTCCGTGTAAGGAGCCACACTTCACGTCCCAAGCTTGTAGTCAAGTAGCGGGCGATATGGGTGTTGTGTCTGATCATGGGGCAAGAATCTTTGTTGTAGCAATTCTCTCTTTAAAGCCCAATCACTAACGGGTTGTTGATGAAGACAGTAACGCTCATCCTGCAAATTTTTCAACCAAGCTTCAGCGTCCTTTAAGCTTGTAAAAACAATTGTGACTTTGTGTTCTAGATCTTCACTTACCTCCCTATTTTTTAAAATTTGTTCCACTTCATTAATCCAATCTAGAAATTGTTCCACTTCGACAAAACCATTAAAGGCCAAAATTTCCACCTTCAACTTATAGTTGTCATATTCATTTGGTCGTGGAAGACGTAAGATTTCTTTAGTGTACAATTCTGAAAGGATTGTAGCTAGTGTAATTTCAGAACAAACAACAAAGAACCGAAAAAAAAAACAAAAAACAAAAAACTGAAAAATAAATAAATAAATATCAATGTATTGTCCAATGTACTCAATGTAGTGAACACATTGGAGAGCACATTGAGAAACTAGGCAACGGAATATAAAAAAAAGTATATACAGGAACTACGAGATTTAACACAGAGGAGTAAATTTTAATCAATAAGTATACAACTTGTTGATTTGTGCCAATATGGCAAAACTTTCACTAGTAAAATCTTGTAGTTTAATACAAAGATAAAACCCTAACAACTAGTGAAAATCATATGAAAAGCTCTAAATGTAGCTGATATAATCATTGAATAATAGATCACTCAACAATACTAAAAATATAACTTATCAGATCTAAAACCAAAAGGCTGAGTAAAAATAAAAATAGTGTTGGAAAGACTATGAATGAATCCTCCAATGTAGGCACACTGAAGCCTTCATTCGTAAAAACAAAGCAACAGCTTTCAAACAACTCTCTCTCTCTCTCTCTCTCTCTCTCTCTCTCTCTTACTCTGTGTAATCTATTAATGGTCTATACTTCGTGAATCTTCAAGGCTAAGTTTTCTAGTATATATAGGCTTTAAGAATGTCCTAGAAACCTTATTCAATAAAAAAACAACTTACCATAAAAAGGTTAATAGGTTAGTAAAATAAAATAGGACTCAATACCTAAATTAAAGACTTACCATCAATTTAGGATTTCTAAATATAATATAATTAGGTCAACCGCATTCACCAAGATAGTAATACGGCACTCATAAGGTACGGCTTTACAACAACAAGAAGAATGATTATAAACCTAATTTACAACAACTTCATAAACCCTAAAATAATATAATCTCCCTAAAATCACCTTTCTTCAAAAGGAATAAAAACACATAATTAATAATTAGAAAAACCAAGAAAGGCAAAACCAATAATTAATTTAAATTAATTAATTCTAATAATCTCAACAATTCAATTCCTAACACTTCGTGTGAATCCCTTCGCGATAGTCTAAGAATTGTTAATATGAGTTTTGCACATGATCTCGGGGTAGAAAACGATGTCGATAGCATTCTTCTTGCAATCTCTACCACCATGTTCCAGACCTCCCTTTAATTTATAAAAGACCATAGCCACCTTTTGTTCTTCACTAACGGGCATAATTTTGAAGAACTTCTCGATCTCGTTAATCCGATCGAGAAAAGATTCAATCTCCGGCTGCCATTGATGGTAGGGATATCTACTTTAATCCGTAGCTATCAAATTCTTCATGTCGTTGAAAAGCTTATGGTATGTGGGAAATCGTTGGACCTACGTTATGGCCATTGCGAGACATAGCGGCGACTTGTTATTGCCTGCGATGAACGAGCAGTTCACGAACAATAGTAGAGTTTTAGAGAAAATGTTGCTACTAAGAAAAGTGTGTAATTCTTAGAAGAATTATATGATGGTGAACAACGAGGATTGAAAAGATTGATGAACTGAAGAGATTGATGATGATTTAGGATCACAATTTATCAAAAATTGTGTGAACCATTGCTCGATACCAACTCACGCAACGAAAGCGAAGGCAAGATAGAATCTTGTTCATAGTAACGTATAGTACGAAGGATGTTTGCTTAATGTATCGCTCAAATGGACGAAAAGAACGAACAAAGGAGAAAACTCCTCCAATTATTGGCGCACCAACAAGAAATATTATTAATATCAAACATGTGTTTGCTAAAGGGTACTACATCCATATTTATAAGACAAAAATAAACCCTTAACCTACTAGGACTAGGGCTAATTAAAATAGAACTAATTCTTCTAGGAATAAAATGCTAAAGTACTAACAATACTAGGAGACCTCTAATACTAATTAAAATAGGAAACAAGAATCCTAATTAAAACATGAGCTAAAATTTTGAACAGAGGACGGAAAGTCGAAACTCATTTTGGATAAGGCGTGGGGACGCCTTATCAATTTTTTATTCTTCTAGGTCTTCTCAAGATAAGGCGTGGGCACACCCTATGGGTTATTTGATCCTGCCTCATCTTGTTCCTTGTCAAACCCTTATTATTATTATTATTATTATTATTTAATGCCTTGAAATGCTACAATTGAGACTATATAATTACTTTGGTGTGGCTAGAACAAATTGTTCCTTTGGTGAGGCTTTAAACACCCAACCTCTCCGTGGAAAGTAGTGAAGTACCAGGGTGACTCTGGCGTACGGCTTGAACACTTAACCTCTCGTTAAGAGAAGTGAGAAGTACTAAATGGGCCTTTAGTGTGGCTTAAACAGCAACGGTGTCTTTGGTAAGGCTTGAACACCCGACCTTTTAAGACCGGGTGTCTCGGTGAGACTTGAACACCCGACCTATCCGTTAAGAGCGTGGGAGTACCGGTTGAGCTAGAGCTTGTTGGTGAAAGTCTCAATCTCTAGACTTCAAATAATCAATATATTTGAACGGAGATCAAAGGAAGTCCATTTGAGGAGAAGGAAAGAGAGAGCAAAAAGATGTCCAGGAAAGAGCACATACATAATATTACATGTCTTACTCAAATTGGAAGACTTTCATTTCGTTGCAATGTTGGTCATGAGTTTGATAATATTTCATCACGGTTGGGAGAATTAGAGTCCTATCGTCATTCAAACATTTTTGTTTGAATGCCTAGAAATAATTTAGCTGCCCACGTTCTCATCCTTGGGGAACATGACATAAGAGTAAGGAAATCACCCTACTTCAATTTTGTTGTAGGAGCTGAGGCAATTTTGAATTCCTTTTCACTAGAGTCATGTCTTCCGATCACACATCCTTAGTTGTTTCCAGATTTAAAACCTTTAAAAATTTTAAGTCTTTCATGAGTTGCTTTGTGATGGTGTGATTGTTTTGCCCCTTTTTCTTTTTACTAGTTTGCTAGGATTAGAGTGTCATAATTAAGTTGATGTACTAAGCAAGTTTGCTATAGGTGAACCTCTACTGAAGTCAATATACACTTCTTCGATTCAACTTGTTTCATTTTGTTCTTAATTGCTTTATGCTTCCAGCAAACTTGTAAATTTGTACTTATGCATCTTATGAATATGCTGCTAATATTTCTTTAATGTTTTATATTTTGTTTGTTATTCGCAAATTTATTTTACGTGTTACAAACCTATTGATTGATCTTTATGCTTTCTAATCATCAATAAACACTGCATTCCTTAAGTCTTCGCTCGCTAAACTCTGTTGATTTTCATCAAATTAAGAGTTTCGCAAGGAAGTTTTAATTTGGTTACATATGCTATTCAATTCACACCCTCCCCCCAACCTCCGCTCCACTCTAACCTATCTACTGAGCTATGTTTGAACTAAGAGATCTAACAATTGTTATCAAAGCAATGACTTTGTTGAAAATCACGTTCCAGACTTAAACCTGAGAGTTGATCCCTTGGCTCAATTCTAAGATGCAACGTCAAAACATTTATTTCAATCTTGTTTTCTTACAAACATTTTGACGTACAAAAAAGGGCTTTTTGAAAACTTCATTTTCAAAATCTTAAGGTTTTCAAAAATATGTGAGTGATGTTTATTGCTGTGATTGTGTGAAAACTTGCTCAAAAGAAATCCTATCTATTGACATAAGTCTTACTTCAATTGTCAACAAATGCCAAAGTATTTTAGTATACTAATGTGATACATTGAACTTTGAAAAAGGATAGCTATACAAATTAACTTCTCTTTGAAAGGACTTTGATGTATGATATTTCATCTCACATGATCAAGAGATATGTTTTTCATTTCTGAACTTATTTTGATATGTATGAGCTATTCATTTTGTAAATTTAAAAGAAAAATTCTTTTTTAAACAAATATTAATTTATGCGTATGCTGTTTGATAGAAATACCAAAATGCTTGATAACAACACATTCATTTTACCTAGGAGTGAAAGAAATATGAAAAAAACATAAGAAATATCTTGATCATGAGTCCCTACATAGAATAATAGCACAAAACAAGCAATATAGTGAAATGGACATTTATAAGAAAATCAAGTAAAAAATGTTATCATTAATAAAATAGTAAGGGATTCTGTTTGTATGAGTTAAGTGAATTAATTAAAATTCATTTCAAAGTATTACATTGGGGTGGAGTGTTTTCTATGACAAATCAGTGAAATAGCTATCAATTGAAACACAAAAAGGTCATCATGAAATGAGGTAGGAGTAGGAGCTTTGTTTAATGTTAGATTTTGGAGATGGAGCTGACTTAAATTGAAGAAACTTGGGAATTTTATCAAAATGACCAACATCTATCATTTAAGTAGATTTCATTCCGTATTTTTAATATTCTAAAATTGACCAGTTCTCACTAATTGAGTCTAATGTGGTCCCTCTTAATTTTCCATCCAATTTTCTAATGGAATTTGCGTGGTTAACGGGCTAATTTATGAGGGTATTTTTGTCCTTTCTTTCCAAATCTCACCATCCCACGCACACCCACATACACTGGGGCAGTGAGATTTAGAAGGAAAAGACAAAAATACCCCTAATAAATTAGCTCCGTTAACCAATTAGAAAATTGGATGAAAAGTTAACGGGAAGGACAACATTGGATTCAATTAGTGAGCACACTGGCAATTTTAGATATTGAGTACGAGGGTAAAATCGATTCTTAAGACGTTGGTCATTTTGATAATTTTCCTAGAAACAATGAATTAGGAAGGGAGTGTTCTTACTAACATTCAAGGAAAATTGACTTAATTTAAACTCAAAGTCAAGAACCAGGTAGAGTGGTGCTTCTTACTTTAATGAGAGACACGAAAATTCATTCTTGGATAGGATGAAATTTGTTGGCCTAAATTAGGAGCGGCCCTAGAGAGAGAACTGATTTCGTATTCAATTGGGCAGCTCCATGGTAGATTGGCAAGGAAAAGGGAGGTTGGTGGTTGCGACTGATGGTGAAATGGATCACAAATTGCAGACAAGTAGAGGAAAGGTAGTGGGCGTCGAAGCTCTACCTTGCGATACGAATACATGAAGGTAGATCGTAGGGCCGTTTCTGTTTTATTTTTCGGGTTTTAATTTTCTTAATAAATCTAACTAGGGCTGGATAGAGAATAAGTGACTGAAAATTGGGAAAAACCAATTTGACACGTAGCAACAAGTGATTGGAGGGATGGAGAATGAGACAGCATTATGTGATACTCTCTCCGTCCTGAATAAATGTTCCTAGTAGATAAAACACAAGAATTAAGAAACATAATTAATAATGTCTTTGTAAAATGTGTTACGACAATATCTCATGAAAATTAATTACGTTCAACTATTTTAAATAATTGGGTTTCTTTGGAATGTGTTATATTAAATGAAGTTTTAAGAGTATATTAGGAAGAATGGTAGAGAATAGATAGATCAAAAGTATTTACGAACTTTAGTTGAAACATCTCAAAATAAAAAGTATGAACATTTATCCAGGACGGAGAGATTAGATAATTTGAAACAATATATATATATATATATATATATATATATATATGGTATATTACAACTAATAACGACACACTTTAATGCTAAAGGTATACAAAATATCACCTTTTAAATCAATTTAACACCAAAATGTGTTTATATTAGAGTCTGTTTGGTACAGCGTTCAAATGCATGTTTAAAAGCGGCGTTTTAAAAAGCAGTGTTTTAAAAACAGAGGTATTTCCTTATAAATATGTTTGGGATATCACTTCAATACGCAGCTTTTTTTTTCCTATGAGCGTTTTAAAACCTGCGTTTTGGGAAAAAGCTGGGAATTTCAGCGTTTTAAAACGCAGCTGCGTTTTGAAAACGCTGCGTTTTCTGCCGCAGTATTGAAACACATTTTTTGCAAATAAGCTGCATTTTGACCAAAACGCTCAACCAAACGAGCTCTTAATCATAATACATAACATAAACATACTAGGTAATACTCCGAGATGGTAAAATATTTTTCCTAATATTGTTTGAAGCGAAAAAGACAAAACTAATCTTACGGAGTCCAAAACCAATAAGAAGAGGGTGTAGACTGAAGACCAGCTTCTTTTCAAACCTCTCGCTTTCTCTCTCTCTCTCTCTCTCTCTCTTTAACTTCTTCAAATTTAGTCCAATAAGTCGACACAAAATTGAATTGAAAGCGTTCCCATTCAAAAATCCCTTTCCCAAGAATATAAAGGGTAAAGAGCCAACTACCTCTATCTACCTTTCTTCAATTATTACTTCCCAAACAGCACTCTTTCCCTTTCACAATGTACGTTCACCTATGAGTCGACCCTTAATACAGTGGCGCACCTCATTGATTATTAGTCAGCAAATTGAGTATCAATTGCATCCATCTACTCAATTATCAATGGGTAAATCTAAACCGCTTGAATTGCGCTAAAAAGTGATTGTGTAATGGTCTTTTAAGGGTGATCCAGGTGATAAACTTTAGAGTTTACATTAAAAACGTTTTCGGTTCAATCCATTACGGCAGAAAAAAATGATTGTGTGTAATGAGGCAAAGGTCTAGTAATTAATAAATCACTAAGGAGCGTGTCGCATCCACTCCATTAATAATATTAAGGAGAAAGGTGGTAATATAACACCCGTCATTAAAAAAATACGTAATGCATTTTTAATTAAAATTACCTCATATATATATATATAAGTAGGGATTAATAGCGGGTGCTTATAACACCGAGATTAATAATAATGCTTATCTGCTACTACCAAACATCCCCTAAATAAATTATTGTTTTGTTCCTAATAACATTAAAGCAAGAATTAGGTTTATGGGTAACTTAATCATGCAAATTATAAAATTACTTCAACAACCTTAATATTAATAAAAATTTATTTAATTATCTTTTTTGGACGTTTCAATTCGGGCCATTTAGCATCTCCTATTATCAAATTTGCATCAAAAATATTCAATAGCTTAGAATATTAGGTATTATACTTATATGGTTCACAACGATCAATAGTGACACTCTATATACAACTCTAACTTTGGGAAAGCTTTCCCCGAATCTGGATCAAGTGGCGTGCCAAGCCACCTAGGATTATCTCTTAAGATGATACATTCCTAGATAGGTTTTAGTACTCTTGATAATTCAACTCAAATTCCTTTTTCTTTTTTTTAAATAAATTTTTTTTTGTCGTAGGGAGCGTGGAAAGGGATTGAACGTGAAGCCACACTTTGTGAAGCTTCTACTATGAGTCACTCCTTAAAGACATTCGATAAATCTAATGGCCCGAATAAGGATATTCAAAAAGTGGTTGGGTATAATTAATTTTATTTTAGTAAATAATGTGTTAAATAAATTAGTATTTTGTCCCTAAATTAGTAATTAATAATCAGGTGGTTGGATGTTGAAAAATACCCTTTTTGGACTTTGCAATTCTGGCCATTTAGCACTACTCTTCCTTGTTACCCGCCCAAGATTTCTCCCCTTAAGTAAATAAATCAACATCTATTTTCATGAGATTCACATTTTCATTGATAGATTAGGCTCCTCTTCATTACCTCTTTCACCCTGTTTTCCACAATACATATTTACATATGTATCACATTTAAGACATGTGGCAAGACTCAAATCATTAAACCAGTTATTTAGTGAAATTTCATCCGTTGATTTGAATCTTGTCACATGTCTTAAATCTGAATATGCATTGTGAGAAATTGGGTGAAAGGGGTAGTGGATAGAAGCCAAATTTCCTAAATAAAGTAAGTTTTATCTCGATAACCACCCATTCAAAAGTTCCAATCCAACTAAGGTAATTCGCTAGACAAAACAAACTTTAATTAAGTATTCATTGGTTAGGTTTAATCAATAAGTAAATCAACAAATACTTTCGGGAGATCCACTTTCTTATCAATATATCTCCCTAAAGTAAATAAATCACAATTTTTTTTCCAGAAGATTCACATTTTTCATCAAAGTATTGTAAATTTTCAAAAAATTTCACTTGTTACCTTTTCCCCAAGAATTGGTGAATTTATAGCAAGATTTTGAAAAAATCAGCATTACGCGTAAATGAATTGATAGAGACTGACCAATGACCGAGGAAATGCTAGAATGGATAAATATCAGAATTATGAGTAAATGGGGTATTTAGGTCATGTTACTCCAAATCAGAAAGTTTTAGCTTATTTAATAAACAATCATGATAACTTATTATAATTATCAACGAGCTTTAATTTAATTGGTACTGCTCACTTCTCTTAACGGAGAGGTCGATACACCCTTGTACTTAAAAAGGTCGGGTGTTCAAACCTTACTAGGGCACCGTTATTGTTCAATCCTCATCAAAAGCCCATATAGTACTACTAATCTCTTAACAGAGAGGTTTAGTGTTCAAACCCTACACCATAGCTACCCTGATACTTCACTACTCTCAGCGGAGAGGTCAGATGTTCAAACAATTTGTTCTACCCACACCAAAGGAATCATATAGTCTTAATTGTAGTCATTCAAGACATTAAGGTCTATATTCCCTCAAACTTTTATTTAAAAAAAAAAAAAAATCTTACTATAATTTGCATTTATATAATTTTACTTATCCAAGGATTTTGATTTTAATTATTGAGTGATGCTACATTAATACGATCGTACATTATAACCCTATGAAGTATTCCGATTGATGGCTAGGTAATGGATCCCGGTAGTAGCGCTATAATTTTTTACTCCCTCCGTCCCTAAATTATTGTCTTCCTTTTATTTTTTATTCGTCCCAAAATAATTATCTTGTTTGAAATTTTTCTTTTTAGAACATCACTTTTACTATTTTACCCTTACTTTTTCTTCCTACTTTAATTATGGGCCACATACACATGGGCATTAAAGAAAATAACACACTTTTTCAATACTATTCCAATATTAATAATCAAGTCAATTGAGTTTTCTTAATCCGTGTGCCGAGTCAACCCAGACAATAATTTAGGGACAGAGGGAGTACTAGTTATAGAACCCGTGCTTTGCACGGGTGTAATTTAATTTTTGTGTTTAATTGATACATTTTATGAATAATTTTATATAAAATTATCATTATTCGATATAAGCGTGAACGTTTAGTATAATATTTTTGTTTCAAAATAAGTTTTTTTTATTAGTGGTCAATATATGTATTTTCATTTTTATACATTTTTTGTTGGGTTGCTTTTCATTTGCTTTGTTTTTTTCTTTTTGTTTTCATCTTGCACTTAATAAAGATATTTTGGACATATATTTGAAGAATTTTTTAAAAATTAAAAATAAAATATTTACTTTAGAATTTATTAAAGAAAGATATTTTTTTTCTGAACAAATGTGAATTGTTTAAAGACTGAATATAATTATATTTTATAAAATTATTTTTGAAGATCATTCAATGATTAGAAAAAATTTAGTTGGATACTATATTTACAAAATTGTTTATTTTTTATACACTGAAATAATAATCAAAATAAATGAATATTATAGTACATGAGTCTCGTCACCCCCACTTAACCATAATATATGTAGTATTCTAAAAACATACATATAATATAATTGGTTCAGTTGGTTAAGGTGAGTATGCATATATAAAAAGTTGTGGGTTTAAATTTCATTACAAATATTATTTTGCTTTTCATTTGGTTTTGATTTCCTTGTCAATACCTAAAGTTCTTTACCTATTACTATTCACTATTATATATACTCTTTATAATAGGTAATATTATTAGGTAATATTATTACCTAATGACTTCCTCTCCTAATAAATAAGAATTTGAAGAGTCAAGTTCACCAAATGAAGATTTAACAAAAATGGTATAGGTGGCAAACTCATAGGCCCCCTCACCAACTTTAATATATATATATATATATATATATATATATATATATATGGATTTGATGCACAAAATATGTTATACCAACATATTCCTAAAGAGAAGCTAAATTTAATCCAAATTAAGTGGTTTCTATCATTTACCCAAATCACAAGGGATGGCATTGGAATTTAGCCTCAATATGTTTTATTTTATTTTTTTTCGTTATAATTTCTATATAGGAATCACTCTCAATATGTTGGTACCATAAAAGTTTTGTTTCTTAAGCATATTCCTCAAAAAACAAACTATTATTTTGTCAAAGTAAATACGCATTTATAAAGTCATAATTAGAGCCCGTTTGGTGTAGCATTTTCAAATGAAGCGTTTTAAAAATATAGATTTTTCAAAAACGCAGTTTTTTTCTTATAAATGTGTTTGAAATATCGCTTCAAAACGCAATTTTTTTTCCTATCAGCGTTTTGAGAAAAAGTTGAGAATATTTCAGTGTTTTAAAATGCAGCTACGTTTTGAAAACACATTTATTTCTGCCACAACAATGAAATGCAATTTTTGCAAATAAGTTACGTTTTATCCCTGCGTTTTGATCAAAATACACGACCAAATAGGCTTTTAATGATGAAAATATTCGTACTTCTTTCAATTCTAAAGTAAGCGTTTCTTATTCAAATTTGGAATATTCCAAAGAAAGAATGTACCTTCTCTTTGGTGAAAATCTTCTGTTAACCAATTGGCTACAACATTCATTTTAGCTTTAAGAAAAAAATTGCAATGATCCAACTAATTTGACACCACCACCTGAGGATAATTTGTGGTAAGACCATGTTCAACGGGGTATCAAATGGGTGTCAAATAAGGATCAATGCTTCCAATGGGGTATCAAATGGGTCGCTTGGTAGCATCACGCGGGATTGGGGAGCAAAGTTTGCTCCCGTCGCTTAGCAAGATTCTTAAAAAAAAAAAAAAAAATTATCCAAAACGACGTAATTTAGGCTAAAAAAAGCTCAAAACTACGCTATTTTTGCTTCCAGTTTTTGAAGAAATTTTTTTTTTCCACTGCCATGCATTGTAGCACTGACACATGCACTGTAGCTTTGGTTTTTCTTGTTGTTTTTGGTCATTTTCGACAACAAAAAATCTTTTTATAATTTTTTTTATTAAAGTACACATTTTTATTTATAAATAGAGATTTTATTTATTTTATTTGGAAATCAGATCAATTTTTTACGAGTTTAATATATAAAAATATAAAGATATTAAATTAATGAAGGTAAAGATAGTGGAGTATGTAAATTTATTGGAGTTTGTGCATTGTTGAAAGGGTATTTTTGTTAAATAGCTTAAATTGATAGCTTAATGATATTTTTGTAATAAAATGATCAAAAAGGGAGATAAGCTCCCCATTTTTTGCTGCTCCGTTGTTCCTGCTCTTATAAGAAAGAAAAGTGATAGTGATGCAGCAGTAATCTGGTTAGATTCCAAAAAAAAATAGATACTCCCTCCGTCCCTAAATTATTGTCTGGGTTAACCCGGCACACGGATTAAGAAAACTCAATTGACTTGATTATTAATATTGGAATAGTATTAAAATAGTGTGTTGTTTCCTTTAATGCCCATGTTTATGTGGCCCATAATTAAAGTAAGAAGAAAAAGTAAGGGTAAAATAGTAAAAGTAATGTTCTAAAAAGGAAAGTTTTAAACAAGACAATTATTTAGGGACAGATGAAAAAGGAAAGGAAAACAATAATTTAGGGACGGAGGGAGTAATATATATATAGTTAATTGTGTTAGTTTCTTTGTAGGGTTAGGGTTAGTACTAGTTGTTATTTTCCTAATAGGATTTTAGGAAGGATTACTTTACTTAAAAGGATTCACTATTGTTATTTTCTTAGTAAAATAGAAATATGAGTTCATTACTTTTTAAAGGTTCTAAAATGAAATAACCAACCCTTATTTTCAAAAAGATAGAATAATTAATTACTTTCTCTATAAGTATTTTAAATACATATATATATATATATATATATATATATATATATTTGGTGTCCTAGGGGGGGGGGAGGAGGAGGAGAATGGATCGAACCTAAAACCTCACATGTTGTGATGCTCAATACTTTCTCTATAAGTATTGGGTTTCGTTGATTGCCTATAATTATAAATACGAAAAAATTTGCAGGCATGTACACTTTGAAAAGTTATTAACTGCTTTAATCCCCTCTTTTTTTTTTTTCAACTGGAAATATGCACTTTTGTAGTATCGTTCCTGAAATGCCCCCCCCTCCGGCCCCCGAAATCGAACTGGTTTCTTCTGCCAAGTTTCTGCAATCTTTTCCTTCCCTTCAAATTCGATATATTTCTCATAAGTTGTTATCATATTATTCGATCGATTAATTTTGTTTTTGTAAAACGTTACCTGATATGATCCAATCAATAACAGGTGAATATTGCAATGTTGAATCAGATAACTTAGCTTTGAAATTTTCCATAAACATGGTGTTGTTGGGTAATTTTTTATCATTTAGCATAATATCCATAAACGTTTATGAAATTCTCAATATTTTTTAAGGTACGTATTTAACAGAGGTGGTGTATATGGAGATGGTATTTCTTATAATTGCGATGCAAATTTTGTGAATTGCGATGCACATTTTTTTGCATCGCAAATGTTATGTTGTTAATTCAGTAGAATATTGATGAATCGAAAATGTATTTTTAATTAAATTTTGTTTATATGCTGCAAACAAAAATTACACTTGAACAACGCAACATTGTGCATCGCGATGCATAAAAAATAGTACTTTTTCAGTACAAATATGTGCATCGCAATACAATCGGAAATGTATTTTTGATTAATGTTCATATGCTACAAATAAAAATTACACTTGAACGCCAACATTGGGCAATCACAAATTCCTATCGTACACCCCATGTTTTACATGTCATTATCAAAAAAATTGCCGAAACATTGGGCAGTCACCAACCATTACCAAGTATTAAAACAAAAATTATGATTTATTAACTAAAAAACACATCTAATCAATAACTATTGTCATTCCATTGTTCTTACTGCATTTCCTTTTCCAGGTATTCAGCCTAGTCCTTTTTGACTTCCTGATTTTTTTGCCCTTTCTCATTTTTAAAATTCTTAATTGTTTGACTCTCATTTTTTTGGTTGAATTCTGTCTTGTGTTTGAGTCACAAATTCAGTTGCAACCTCAGCAGTCACCCCAACCCGCATAATTGGTGATGCCTTGGGTGCATCTGTAGCATTTTGTTGATCATCTCTTGCAGTCTCTGTTACCATGTTTTCATGTTGTGGATCTCCATCCACACCTATATTCACCTCAATTAAATTCATGTTGTTTGTTTCAAGGGCATCCACAACATCCTCACAATGAATTTCCAACTCATTGTTTCTCTTTGCCCAAAGCAGTTCCTGTTCATTTTTTGTTCTTTTGAGAACATTATCAAACCTCTACAAAACCATATAAAAATGAAACATTGTATAAAAGTTGGCCATCGGAAATAAATGTTGTGCATCGCGATGCAACAAACTAGTATTTTTTAGTACAATTTTTTGCATCACGATGCACAAAATTTTGCATCGCAAGTGTAATGTTGATATTTCTAATAGAATACTAATGTGTCATTTATAAGCACTCACCCGATTGTTCATGACGGTAACAAAATTTGATTCATTCAATACCCTGGACATGACAAATCCCATTTTACAAACCTCGGCATATAATTAAGTTACGCAGTCGGTTGCACAATGTTACTCGCTTTACCAATCTGCATACAGAAATTCAACATAGTTAATATGATCAAATCAACATGTATCATACACAAAAAATTGCATATAATAATATCAAATGATATTAAAGTTACCGGCATCAGCAGCACACATCTCTCTATGTGGTCATCAATTGTATTTTTCAAGCTTTCTAACAACAAATCAACTACATATTTTGACCAATTGTACGTTGATATTGTGTTCAAATCAGACATAAGCATTCTGTTGGCCCACGATATATATATATATATATATATATATATATATATATAGGATGTTTTGGTTGCAACCAACAAGGTCGCGAGAATAAGCAGGGTTGTCAAGCCAGCAACGCAGTCAACATCTACTTGATACGGACTCTCTATCATTTCTTTAATTCTATCAAAAATCAACTTCGGCTTCAATCTTATATGCTTTGATTCCTTCGACATCTTCTCCGAGAAGCACCTTTGGAGGAAATCAGTGCGATCAAATTTGTAAAATGATATGTTTATTTCCTCCTCTCCATCGTTGATGCCGAATATGAGCTTCGCATCTGTTGCTTTAAGCTTCAACTTTTTGTGCCCAAACTGGAAACACCTTTGTCCTTAGACGTAGCATCTGGCAATACTCATTATGATCGAATCGTCCTTCTTCCAATGCTCGCATTCGACATCATCAAGTTTGCTCTCCATCATGTACCAAAAAGGTGTTTTCTTTAGTTCAGTTCTATGGTCATCCTTGAAATCGATATTCTTAATCTGACCTATGAGCGACTACATACTGGATTTGTATACTATCTTGGCGGGATTTTTAGTCATCACAACTGCAAAACACGTATATTAATTGTGGTTACAGTCATACATAAATTGATGTATCACAATGCACAAACCCTAGAATTTTTATTCAACAAATTCCAATCGTGATGCATAAATTCTACAATCACATTGCATAAACTGTATAACAAACTCGAGAAAAGTGCAAACCAAATCACATGCATAACACATTTTTCAAATAATTCATTTTTATGCAAATCATATAACAAACTCACGAAAACTTTATTTCTAATCAAAATTTTTTAGATTTCATTCCACTATTGAAGTTTTAAGAAGATAGTTGAGCTATAAAATGTATTTCAACTAGTAACAGAAGAAATACACACCTGACTTGATTTGAGGTTCAATTTCTTCCTGTTGTCGTGCTTTGCTTCTTCTTTTAGTAGTTTGTTTCGTTGCTTTCTTTGTTGTTGTCATACCAGTGTACTCTCTAGTACTGTCAATGATTGTTCAGTACTCATTTATCTGTAGTATTGAAGTTAAGGTTCACCTTCTCTCGTATTTGCCAGAGGATGCTTGTGTAGAAATGACGGGAGGATGGTTTTGGAAGTGGAAATGAAAGTGATAACCCGTAATTGAATATAAAAGGTTTGTGAACAATCGATTATAGCGTGCCTATTCTTTAATTTGCATAAATGACTGGATGCATTGCAATGCCAATATTGGTGCATTGCGATGCCAAAATTGATCCATAACAATGCTTAATCGTTGCATCACGTTACTAAGCTTGTGCATCGCGATGCCTTGTATAACTGGTGCTTAGCGCGGTACCATTCATTAATGGCATTTACATCATTTCGCCAAAAAAGTGTTTTTTGCTGGTTAAAAAAATGTATTGGGGTGTAAAGCAGTTGTAAAATATCCAGAGTGGATCGGCCCAAATTTCTCCCTATAAATACCCTTGCTATTTTAATAGTTTGTCATTCCTATTTTCAATAACATTTTTTCTTCCTCTCCATAGCTTGTGTGTGTGAAAAACTTGTTAAAAAAAATAGACTGAAAATAAATGAATTCTCCAAGGCACAAAAAGATTCGCTATTTTTTAAGGGTTGTTTCAGCCTTCCAGACAATTTGCAATTCACAAAGGGTTGTATTCGAAAGTCTCTCTCAAGATACAATGGAGTTTGTTTGATTTAAAATGTGACTTTTTTATCAAATCAAAGAGCACTCTTATAGAATTTGATGATGCTTGAAAATCAAAAGTATCAATCAAGTTTGACCAATTCTTCTATTTATAATGGACCTGTGACTTTCTTAATCAGACAATTCAAAATCGACATGAATCTTTTGAAGAGATTTTTTCCCGTTTCATTGTGGCAACATTTGAGATTTGTGAACATTTTTGATACAACAACAAACAAAGAAAATAAACCTTCAAGTTTAAATAATTTAACAACACTCGAAAGTATTTAAAGAAGAGTGTCATTAACAAGTGTCTCTATAAAATTTGTTAAATTTCTAATTAGGAAATTTATTACACCTGAAATAATTTCCAATACAATTTGTATCTATCCATAAAGACTATAACACATATTAACAAAACCCTTAAAATGAATATTCACATAATGAACTTCACATCCTGCATCCCTCCAAACAGAAAATATTCACATGATAAAAATCATACCAAATTTGGTGCTATTTCAACACCAAAATGGTGCAATTTCAGCACCAACTACTATTCCAACTCCAACCCACAATACCAAATCTTACACCAAAAAGAATATTTCTTAGCATATTCTATTTTTATTTTTTTTAAATTTATTTATCAACATGTATATTACTTTGTTATTAACATTTTAAATAATAATTATTAAGATTGCAAAATAAATAATTTTAGTATATTTAATAATTATAATATTTTTTACGCAATTAATAATATTTAAAAATTATTAATTTTATAATTAAATTTATTATATAATTTAATTGACTGACAAGTACTTGAAAATACCATAAAAAATCATTGCAATCAACACAAAATATAAAAAAAATCATACAAATTGATATATAATTTATTTATTTATTGATAATATATACAAAATAATTAACAAAAGGATAATTAATTATATATTATTGAATTTATAATGTTCAATAATTTAAAATAAATAATGTTATTAATATTTATTAATTAATTATATTATCTAATATTAAGTACTTTATTACTTTAAAATACTTTTAAATCACTAATATCATATTATTAATATTTATTAATAATTTATTAAAAATCAAAATAGGCCAAGGTCCCACCAACACCAAATTTGGTGTGATGAATAGTATTGCACCAAATTTGGTGCAATACTATTCATCACACTAAAATGGTGCAAGAAAAGGGGTATAGGTTGGAGTTTGATGGGATCCTCCCAAATATATGCAACACGTGTCTTCCACGTCATCCCCAAGTGGACCCAGGGGCCACGTCGGCAGTAAGAAGCTCGGACCCCCGGGCCAAGGTCGTCGGTCAACCCAGACCTCGGCGCGGCGATACCAAGTCGTCACCGAGGACAACCACACACGAGGACCCACGCGACCTTGGAGCGAGTCGGCCTCGCGGCATTAAATGCCCACGGTGTGTCGATACCTAACCCAGGAACCCATACATTCTCATTAATGGCGGCACCTTTTGGCGTGTGGCGGCGCCATGATTATCAACCTCCCATTCCCTCAAATCAGGGAAGATATTACCTGCTCACCTACCCTGACAACATATCCAACATGACCATACCTCAGCATGGACACCTTCCTCCTTTTACGGGAGACACACCAGCACTACACCACCTTTGGCTATAAATACCAGGAGAGCAGCTTCCATTAAAGACTAAGGTAACATTTACTCTCTACTAGACAAAGCTTCTTCATAGTTCATTTACTCTCAACTACCATATCACCTGTATTCAATACACTGCCTGTGCACTCACGAGAGCCTCTCATAAGCCTCTCAACCCCTCTTAACTCCTCATACTGATTCTCACGCCGGAGGGTCGTAGTCGGGTCAAACCCCCGACACCCCTAACGGTCTTTGTTTTGACAGGTTGTGTAAGGTCCCGTAATCAAATCCCTTCCAAAGAACGCCTTTAGAGAGCCGAGGCATCTTGACCAAGGAAACTTGCTACACACGGAGCTGACGTGGTCACCCAAAACCATTTCTGCGTGATCAGTTTGGTTCCGTTGCCGGGATTTCTTAAAAATCTTCAAAAAACAAAAGAGTAAATGGCCACCTCCAAGCAAACTCCCATTAAACAGCCACCTCCTCCAACTCCTTCAATAGCTCCTCAAGCGGAGGTACAGCCCCCGCGAGCTACTAAATTGACAACCGAGCAACCTCCTAATCCCGTCCTCAAAACCCCGATCAAGGTCACTGAAACAGCGAGGGCCTTGAAACCGGCTCAGACGATAGCCAAAAGGAAACAGCCAAGCTGGAAAGAGAAAAAGACGAAGCGGCGAAGAGAGCCTGCTCGCGAGCAACGTAAATACGGGGACAGCCCCCCGCACAGAAGGAACAACCTCTAACACTCCGAGTTCAGATTGGAAGTCGATTTGTAAGAAGAGTCCTGATTGACACTCGGGCAGGAAGAAATGTGATGTCTGATTCCTGCTTCAGGGCGTTAGGATTTCAGGACGCTCATCTTACTCCATGCGGTGTACAACTGGAAGGATTCACAGGCCACAAAGCCAGGGCCAAAGGAATGATCACCCTCCAAGTCACCCTCGGTGAGCAGGAGAGGACAAGGACCGAAGATGTCACCTTCCTCGTCCTCGACCTGGCGTCCCCATACAATGCCATTCTCGGGCTTCTGCCCAAATCAAGTTTGACATGGTCTCCTCCCCGCACATCAAAGGATAAAATTCCCAACAAAACGGGGGTTGGAATGATGAAGAATGATCCCAAGAGCACCCTGAACTATCTAAAGCTCGTGAGACAGAACGACGAGAAGAGGAAAGTGATGACAACAACCTCAGGAGGCCACCCTGAAAAAATGATCCCAGAGAAAGGAAGAATCATGGAAAGAAAGGAAGCGAGAAAGCGGTGCGAGACCGATGAAACCGGCAAGCTCGCGGAGAGGCCGAGCTCGGTCGGGCGAGAGGCATAGCAATCAAAGCGGGCTAAGAAAAATAGCCCAAGAAAAAGATGGCACGGACCCCAAAACTTCCGACGATGTCGATTTTGGACCGGACCGAGGACCTAAAGTGGTGGTCGTCGAAAGTGCGGATAATCGAACGAAGGCGACATCTTGCCTCACGAGAACATTGACGAGGTGGTCATAAACTTCGACTATCGAGCAAAAGATCAAAGTTGGAATGGAGATACCGAGAATGAGAGGAAGAAATAATCGGGTTCTTGCGAGCTAACAAGGACGTGTTTGCGTGGAAGGTCGAGGATATGCGGGGCATCGACGAAGAGGTTCTTTGTGCATAAACTAAGTGTGGACAAAACCGTCACACTGTCCGCCGGCGACCTCGAGTCTTTTCGCCGAGAAAAGCAAGGCTGCGATAAAGGAAGAGATCGAGAAGCTGCTGCGAGTGATATCATCGAAGAGATCCTCTATCCGACCTGGATTGCCAATGTTGTGATGGTAAAGAAAACAAGCGGAAAATGGCGTATGTGCGTAGACTTCACCGATCTCAACAAAGCTTGCCCAAAGGACTGGTATCCCTTGCCGCGAATAGACCAACTCGTCGATGCGATCGCAGGTCACCGGATCTTAAGCTTCATAGATGCCTACTCGGGGTACCATCAAATCGAGAATGTGGTTAGCCGACAGAGGCGGCGCTTCCGAGCTGCGGGGCCCTTTACTGTTACAAGATGATGCCCTTTGGGCTGAAGAATGCAGGAGCTACATACCAGAGAATGGTCAACAAGGTGTTCGGGGAGCAACTCAGCCGCAATGTAGAACTATACATTGACGACATGGTCATCAAAACCAAGGACACTGACCACATCGCCAACCTGCATGAGACATTCACCAACCTCAGGAAGAATGGAATGAAATTGAACCCTGCCAAGTGCGCCTTTGGGGTAACGGCAGGGAAATTCCTCGGGTATATGGTGAATGAGAGAGGCATTGAAGCTAACCCGAAAAAGATCAAAGCCTTGGTGGACATGCGAGCTCCGACCTCATTACGGGGAATCCAACAGCTGAATGGTCGCATCACAGCCCTAAGTCGGTTCATCGCAAGAGCAGCTGACAGAAGCTTACCTTTCCTGAAAGTGTTGCGAGGAAGGAAGAACTTTGCATGGAACGAGGAGTGTGATAAGGCCTTTGCCGAGCTGAAAGAGTATCTCGGTAGCCGTTACTCTCTAGCCGGCGCCGTGAGGTCCTTTCCATCTACCTCGCCGCGGCCCGGCTTATTTGTGGCGGCGATCTGCCGAGATGACAAGGCCACCCAAAGACCAATCTATTACGTCTCGCATGCGCTATCTGATGTCGAGACGAGGTACTTGAACGTAGAAAAGGTGGTCTTAGCTTTGATCGTAGCGGCCAGAAGATTAAGACACTACTTCCAGACTCATGCCATGATAGTCTACACCAACCTGCCCCTCAGACAAATCCTTCATAAGCCGGACGTCGCGGGAAGGATTATGAAATGGGCCGTCGAGCTATCAGGGTACGATATTACTTACGAGCGGCGAAAAGCGATCAAGGCCCAGTTTTTGGCTAACTTCATCGCTGAAACATCATTCGTGAGGGATGACACGGTTGTAAGTGGGGAAGCGAGCACTTCTGACAGTCATCCCAGCTCGCCCATAGGAAGAACGAAGTCAAACGGGTCTAGGCCGCTGACCTTTTGGACAGTTTACGTCGACGGCTCAGCCAGCAAGAAGGGCAGCGGTGCAGGTTTATCCTTGCTTTCCCCGGAAGGAGAAGAGATCAGCAAAGCAATTCGCTTCAAGTTCCCAGGGTCGAACAATCAATCCGAGTACGAAGCACGATTCTTTGGAATTGAGGCGGCCAAAGAGATCGGGGTGGAAAGTCTCGTCATAATCGGTGACTCACGGCTCGTTGTAAGGCAAATTTTCGGGAGTATGGGGCCATTCACCCAACTTTGTTGAAATCTTTGAGTGGAGAAACTCTTGGGCGACATATTGGGAACTACAACAAGTAGGCCCAGGAGAACAACGCTCGAGCGGATTACTGTCAAAGATAGCTTCGCGAGCTCGAGGACCTTCGGGAGGAATAATGGTTGAATTTTTGGAAGTTCCCTCCATCAACAAGTCTGTTCTACCTATCATCCCCACTCAAAGATCTTTGGATTGACGAGATCCAAGAGTATATCGAGTGGGAACACGGCCGACGACAAAATCATGGCCCAAGTCTGAGGAAGCGGCGGCAAGGTACAACGTGATTGGAGGTTCCTCTATAGGAAATCCTTCACCAAGCCACTACTCCGTGCGTGCGACCGGAGATCACGAGAGGATCTCCTCGGCGAGGTCCACGAGGAGTATGTGGGGACACCCGGAGCGAGGACCCTTGCGGGCGGATCATCTTCCATGGGTATTGCGAGAGCTTGAGGAAGGATGCGAAGCGTACGTGAGAAAATGCGACAAATGCCGAGATTTGCAAACATTCCTCGCCTTCAGAGTCCCTCAAACTCCGGTCATCGCAGCTTGGCCCTTTGACATGTGGGAATAGACCTCATCGGTCCTTTCCAAAGCTAAGGAAGCTGAGTTTGTGATCGTCGCGGTTGATTATTTTACCAAGTGGGTGGAAGCTAAGCCGCTAGCCGGCATCGCCGAGGACAAGGCCATCGGTTTCGTGCATGATCACATCGGTGTCGATTTGGGTTACCACGAGTAATTGTCTCGGACCATGGTACTCAATTCTCAACCAAGTTCACGGCGAGCTGCGGCGCATGAATGTCAAGCCTTGGATGTCCTCGGTAGCCCATCCCCGGGAAACGGCCAGGTAAGCGGGGAACAAGCGAGATCCTCACGCTCTAAAAGAAGCACGGACGAGAAGAAAGGCGGGTGGTACGACGAGCTCCCGTGTGCTTTGGAGCATTCGCACCTCGGTCAGGGACCAGCGGGAGAAACCCCTTTGCCTTAACTTACGGCTCTGAGGCCATGGCACCCGTCGAGATGGCCCTTCCAACCCTCCGAGTTACTCACTTCAACGAAACAACCAACAGAGAAGCTCGGACACTTGATTTGGACCAGCTCGAAGAAAAAAGACTTGAAGCGAGGATGAGGATGGTCAATTACAAGCAACTAGCCAAGAGCCATCACGACAAAAGAGTGAAGCCAAGATCCTTCTCTGTAGGGGATTGGGTACTTCGAAAGATCGAGGTCACTGGGCGAAACGCGACGAGGAACAAGCTCTCACCTAACTGGGAAGGACCCTATCAAATTACAGGCATGATCAGAGAAGGCACATACAGGTTGGCTGACCAAGACGGAAAAGAGCTGAAAAATCCATGGCACGCCGACCACCTTCGAAGATACTATCGGTGAATGGGGAAAAATGTTGTACATCATTGTGAAATTATAAACATGTTTTTATCAATGAAATTACGAGTTTGGCATTCCTAATCTACATTTATTCCCTGACACTTCAAATAAACACAAAGGCTTGTTCTTCGCCAAAGAACTCAATTGAATAAGTTCCTCGCCTAAATATGGTGGAACCTCTAAACTCATTTACGAGCTAATATGATTAAGTTCCTCGCCTAAATATGGTGGAACCTCTAAACTCATTTACGAGCTAATATGATTAAGTTCCTCGCCTAAATATGGTGGAACCTCTAAACTCATTCACGAGCTAATATTCTTCGCCAAACAAAAGGGCGGAATCTCAACGCTCAACTAAAGTTCCTCGCCAAAAACAAAGGCGGAACTTTACTCAAACGAGGAGTTCACCTCGCAAAAACTGAACACTTGAACAAACTCAAAACAAGTGGCCACGTTTGAAAAACTACTATGGCAATTCATTAAGGATAAAATCAAAATAAGTAAAATAAAGAAAAAATACTTTACATTGCACATCGGCACTCAGGCCAGTGTTTACATCGGCACAAAGGCCAGTATCAAATTGAATTAAATATTTACAAAAGAGTTCAAAAGCTCGACACAGCGAGGAGACTATCTACAAAGCCCTATTTACATCCCGACTCGTCTTCTCGCCCTCAAAATCCCTCAGCTGAGCATCCCCATCAAATGTGGCAGCCGGGTCCGCCTGAAGGATGGCCACCACACTCCTGAAATTATGGCTCAAAGGAGTAGGTGGAGTCCAAGGACCCTTGCCTTGTTCAGCGTCATGAGCATGAAGGGTGAGTAGCTCCGCGGCCGTGTAGGGCACCAGCTCGTGCCCGCTCCTCGCCAGGAAAAACTTCAGGAGGGCCACTCTAGCAGCGGGCGGCGGACTCCCGAGCCGGCCACCCTCGGGACGTGCTCCACGCCCGGATGTAATAGGGGACAATCACCTCGCCGAAGCGGGAGACTCTGGAATTCCTTCAAGACGATCCCGAGGAGGGTTCGCCTTAGCAGCAGCAAGCTCGCGTTCTAGTCGAGCTATCTTCTCCTCGGCAGCAGAAGCTCGTGTCTCAAGCTGCTGCTTGTCCGCGGACAGGATGTCCCTCTCCTCGGTTAGTCTAGTCACCGAACCTTGGGCCCTCTCAAGATTTTGTTCAAGTTTTTTCTTGAGGTCCTCGGAAACGGCGAGCTGGGCCTTGGCGCGCTTGGTCTCCTCCTTGGAGGCACGGAGATCGCTGATCAACCGGCCTTGCTCATTGTTCTGCTGAATCCTCTCAGCCGTCAGCTTTTTAACCTCGGAGCGAGAATCGCTGAGCTCGCAACCGAGGGTGTGTAAAGACCCTGCCAACTGTATCAGCAGAATAAACTTCATAAGATAAAGAAAAACAAATAGCTTCATAAAGTACAAAGAGAGGATAAAAGGGTACCTCGGCCAGGGCAACACCAGATGTCCCGAGGAGCTGCATCCTCCCCATCTCCGACATCCTCTCCACCAATTATCATCCAAGCACCGAGGATGATCCACGGCCGCAACGACCCATCGAAGACCGGTCAAGTGAGGCCACCACGTTGGCGAGATTGGGGACGTCACCGTGCCTTCGCCGGCTCAACCGCCCGGCGCGGGTGGTGGGAACCTCGTACCCGGCACGAGCCACGGAGGCACGTCAACGAAGGGGAGCCCGGCGCTCGAGGTCGGAGCGCTACGAAGTCTCCTCGGCCTTATCCCACCTCGGAAGATGGTTGCTCGGGCAGCTACCCTCTCGGTGCCTTCAACGGTGGCGGCGAGACCCTTTCTCGGCGGAAACCTTCTTCCTCTTGCGAGAAGGCTCCGAGACGTTGACGGCTTCGATCAGTCTTGGCCCGGCACCTTCTCGGCGACCTGGTCCTTGGTCGGGCGGGGCCATGATCATGGTCGGGATCACCGGAGCAATTCCAGATTCCTTGGCAGCCTGGAGGTTGACGGGCAACGCCTCAGCCCGAGCTCTGGCAGCCTCAGCCAGGCCACCCTTGGAGGCAAGGAACTTGTCAAGATTAAACATCGCTGCAAAAGAAAAAGAGAAGTCAGATAACCGAGTTGAAATCAAAGGCTCAAGAATTAAATTACAAGTAAAGGTCAAAGTTCTCGGATTTTACAGGGGTCGCATTCCTTCTCCAGCTCGCCCTTGCAGGATGGGCATTGCTCGCAGAAGAGCAGTTTCTGGTGTAAGCACCAGCCCGGAAAACTTTTCACCTCAGGCATAGTGCACAAAGGCGCGACGCCCCCCACCTCTTTCCTTGAAAGGCCTGCTGCCCGCAGCAACCCTTCGTCCTCGATCAACCTCCTCCAGTGATATAGGCGAGCTGAGACCTTCTCCTCGAATCTGAGCTCCCCCTCAATGGCAGCTTTCGCCTGCTGCTCATAGGCAGAAAGCTCGTCCCTCTTGCGAGTAGGGATCTCGAACTGCCTCGTCGGCAAAGGAAAATTCCATCCTCGGCGGCTCTCAACCCCGATCACTTTATCAGCCCAACCACTTACCTTGTTGGGAGTCTCGGTAAACAGCTTCACCCCAAAGTTCTGGGACTTGCAGTTAATCCGAGTTCGATCCAAAGTCTGGCAAACAAGGAAGTAGTGGCGGAAGAGGTTGACACTAGGTTTAAATCCGAGCAGCCGAGTAACTGCGGCAAAGCTCATCAGCATCCTCACGGTGTTGAGGGAGAGATCCAGAGGATGAGCAGACATCTCGCTCAAGAACGAGCAGAAGAAGGGGTCCAGAGGAAGACGAAGACCGACCTCAAAGAAACTGAGATAGAAGCCAACTCGGCTTCGCAAACCCCTCAGCTTTGCCAGATCATCGCCGGCTATAAACGACCCTCGGAAGTCATTGAAGGCATGGTTGTAGTTGTTATTCCAAAGGGTCAAGTCCTTAGCGCTGAGTTGATTCACCCAAGCCTTGGGGGCTCTGCTGGTCTTAGCCTCAGGTCGCTCAGAATCAACTCGGCCCGAAGTGGAAGCTCCGCCCCTTGTCCTCGCCATCTGTACAGAAGCAGAATCATTAGACGACCTCAATTTGCGAGCGGATAAGGGGCCGCGAGCTCTTGTATCTCTTCTGGCCGGCTTGCGGCCCCACGGGCTTGGGGACCTCGCGAGCTCTAGCCCGGCCAGAGCGAGCTTTCTCAGCCTCAATGGCCTCACGCATTTTTCTCTCTCGGTTTGCCTTAATGCGATCTATCACCTTCTGAACGGTAAAATATTGGTGATAAAGCTCGTCTATAACCTCACTAGGCCGAATTATTAACATGGGTGTCGACGAGGGAAGGTCGGCAACAGAATAAAGGTCGTCCGCGACCACAAAGAAAGCCTCTACCTCGATACCCTGGTTGAGTAAATATGCTCGGGCGCGCTGGGTACGAGACCCGGCGGCCTTGACTTGCCTATATATATTATTACCCGAAGGAGAGCGAGCAAAGACTTCGGGGGAAGACATGCTAGACGACGAGCTAGAAGGACACGACGAGCTCGAAGAATCCGAGCTCGGCGAGGACGTGGAACTCACAATTTCAACAGGATTAAACACAAACTCAACTCCCTCCAAAAAAGACATCTATGTGAAATTTGAAAAATTTCCAAAGCCAAAAACAGAGAGATTACCTTTGTCAAAAGAAGAATCTGGAGAACAGAGTGGAAGATGAACAATCCGCCTGAAATCAAGAACACCGGAGTCAATGTCGCCGGCGGAAAGTGAATACCCTCAAATACGGTTTACAGATAGACAGTTCAAAAAGACATCAAAACAACGGGAAAATAAAGGAAGGAACCAACCTACGAAAGAAGATCAGGTTGGAGCAGCAAGAACGAGTGACAATGGCGATTTCTGGAAACGGTTGGGCTCAGACGGAAATCGCTCAGGTTCGCCGGAAGAGGTTTTATCTCAGACTTGGGTGAAAAGTGAAGACGAAACAATGTTTTTCCCCTATTTATAACCCGGGTAAACGGGTCAACCCAAGGCAGAATCTGGATAGTGTACCCCATACGCCTCTTATCGTGAGAACGACGCCCGGTGCTAGGCGCGTTCCGCCGTATTCCTCAAAACTTGAAACGTCACGCATTGAATGAAAAGCGATATTGAGTATCGCGCTCATAATTATCTGATGTGACCTTCAAAGCGAAGTTACTTTTCCCAGATTATTGTCAGAAGCTGACATAAGCCAGCTCGCCCGCGTGACCACCACGACGACGAGACGCGACCTCATTATGATCGTATTCGACATAAGTCGCGCCGAGTTACTGACATGATCCTCCTATGAGCGACGACACGGCGAGGACAGACCTCCTCGACTCAGTCGCACCATAGCGATCATTAACAAGTCAGAACCCTCATAACCCCGATCATCGCGAGCATTCAATCTCTCTCCTCACTCCACCACATGTAGCAGCCCGCCATTTCTTTCCTATTTGTGTTTCTCTTCAAGACACTCGCAACTATTGAAAGCCAGAATGACCTCTGACGCCAAAAAATCAAGCTCGCTAGAAAGTGGACGTGTCAGAGCAGCGAGGTGCCTGGAAAGGTCGAAGCCCAAGTCATCCAGACAGGAACTAAAGAAGATCAAGGACTTAGAAGTTGTATTGAGCTCTAAAGATAAACTCCTCGTCTTCAGGATCAATCCATTCAGCCGAGGACTTGGGGGCTACTGATGGGATCCTCCCAAATATATGCAACACGTGTCTTCCACGTCATCCCCAAGTGGACCCAGGGGCCACGTCGGCAGTAAGAAGCTCGGACCCCAGGGCCGAGGTCGTCGGTCAACCCAGACCTCGGCGCGGTCTGATACCCAAGTCGTCACCGAGGACAACCACACACGAGGACCCACACGCGACCTTGGAGCAGGTCGGCCTCGCAGCATTAAATGCCCACAGTGTGTCAGTACCTAACCCAACAGAACCCATACATTCTCATTAATGGCAGCACCCCTTTTGGCGTGTGGCGGCGCCCATGATTATCAACCTCCCATTCCCTCAAATCAGGGAAGATATTACCTGCTCACCTACCCTGACAACATATCCAACATGACCATACCTCAGCATGGACACCTTCCTCCTTTTACGGGAGACACACCAGCACTACACCACCTTGGGCTATAAATACCAGGAGAGCAGCTTCCATTAAAGACGAAGGTAACATTTACTCTCTACAAGACAAAGCTTCTTCATAGTTCATTTACTCTCAACTACCATATCACCTGTATTCAATACACTGCCTGTGCACTCACGAGAGCCTCACATAAGCCTCTCAACCCCTCTTAACTCCTCATACTGATTCTCACGCCGGAGGGTCCTAGTCGGGTCAAACCCCCGACACCCCTAACGGTCTTTGTTTTGACAGGTTGTGTAAGGTCCCGTAATCAATCCCCTTCCAAAGAACGCCTTTAGAGAGCCGAGGCATCTTGACCAAGGAAACTTGCTACACACGGAGCTGACGTGGTCACCCAAAACCATTTCTGCGTGATCAGAGTTGGTCTTCAATAAGTCAATCTTGTTTCGTTGCGGCAATATTTGAGATTGGCGAACATTTTTTATACAATAATAAACAAAAAAAATTAAAAATTATTTAACAAAACTTAGGCTGTTTCCAACTATTTTTATTGAAAATTACTCGTGCTAAAAATCTCTTAGATTAAACCTTCGAGTTTAAATGATTTGACAACACTTGAAAGTATATAAAGAATAGTGTTTTTCTATAAAATTTGTTAATTTTATAATTAGGAAATTTATTACACCTGAAATAATTTCCAACTCTGTATCTATGCATGAAGACTATAACACATGTTAACAAAACCCCTAAAATGAATATTAACATAATAAACTTTACACCCTACATCCCTCCAAACAAAAAATATTCCCATGATAATAATCATACTAGTAATATTAAAGCATCATTACATTTATCATACCAACCAAAATGTGCAGCTTCAATGTTAATGCAAAACCTGACTGAAACGAGTAAAAGTTCGTTTGATCGTGCGTTTTGGCCAAAATGCAGGGATAAAATGAGTTTATTTGCAAAAATTGTGTTTCAATGCTGCAGCAGAAAAAACTGCGTTTTAAAACACTAAAATTTCTAGTTTTTTCCCAAAATGCAGGTTTTAAAATGATGTTAGAAAAAAAGAGCTGCGTATTGAAGTGATATCCCAAACGCATTTATATGAAAATGTTAGGTCCATGTTTATATGCTCAGAGTATAGGCTAGAGGGAGGGGAGGGGGTGAATAGACTATATGACCTTTATTAAAAATTTCATCTGTTTTATAGATTATGTTGAGGGACAAGGATGAAATGATTAATTGGATAGGTCATCTTCTATATTTAAGCAGCATAGCTGATATTGAAAGATCAGCTAATGTGCAATCAGCAGTTTTCAAAGACTGTTGGTGGAAGATTTATTATACTTTGCTGATGTTGAAAGAGTAAAGCAACGAAATAATTAGCAGCAAATATATAACTTAGAAGATTAAAGTAGCTGGAAACAAATAGATACAAGTATATTATAACATCAAGCTTAAATCTTATATTAGATGCGGTGATTACTTTCCTTAACCATATTGCACAATATATGAAAACATATATTACAGGAAAGATAAGAAAATGATGAATGTAAGTAAACGTAATTTTTATATTAAAATTCAGCAGAGGTTTGCTCAAAGACAAATATGCTTAGTACATCAACCTAGACAACCTAGAAATCTCCCCGGGGTAGAAGGAAAGTCAATTGGGATGCCAGGAAGACTTATAACCAATCCTCTTCCTTTAACTCTCGCTAAGTACCTTGGGGAAAGTACATGGTAGATCAAAGGGGAGGCGGATGTGAGAAGAATATATTATGGGTTGTTCAAATAATTGTATTTGAACAACTGAGTTCAAAGCACTCGGCCAAGAGTGATGACAATTCATTGCACAATCGACAGCCCTTATAATGTAGTATAAGTCTGCCGATATGAATGCAGTATGGATTATTATGCTTTGGTTCTTCATCGGGCATCTTCAAGTTTGGTCAGTCTTCAATGACGAGCAGGATGCTTAGTCTCTAGCTATGAATTTAAAATATAGCTGCTAAAGAGACTGAGTCTTTCGAAGGAAGAAATAACTCAAATCAAGATAGGAGTTCTTGATTAAGCAGAGCTTCTTTGCCTTAGAATTTTCAGATTTCTCTCTCACAAAGTGCTTGTTCTTACACTTGTGTTTTTCCCACTCTAAATATATTATGCTTGAAGCTTCGCTCTTGCACTCTTTAAGATGAGGGACGAGAGGTTTCTTTTATAGGTGGAGAAGAAAATAGAGTTGTTGAAGCTTGGATGGATTTTTGCCCGTTTGGAAAGTGTTGATTTATCAGAACATCAGAGTGTACTGAAGAAACTATTGGGCAAAGACCTTCATGTGAGCTTTGTCTTGAAGTCTGTTCAGGAATTAAGCTGAATGGATGGGACGTGACACGCAGGCCTGATTAAAAGCACACAGTGTTTGGTCTTTTATCTAGATGTGTCTTGAAGTTTAGGACTAAACACAGAAGAGGAAATGTCTTCTGGATAATAGTGAAAGCGTAGACATCGATACTTATCTTGAGCTGTCAGGAAGATCTTGTAACGGATCTATTTTGAATTGTAGATTCGAGCAATGATCGATATTTCTCTTGAGAATTATTAGCATTCTTACAGTTGTTTGATGAAGGACATGGCTGATACTAGAGTAACTACCGCTATAGAACTGCTGATGTGAAGATTGCTGATGAGACATTGCTGGTGAGAATGTCTGCTGGCGCTGGTAGAAGTAATCCATATGAAAAGTCATCAATACTTGGTAGGACACAAACTCGGACATGTGCAAAGACTTCCTAGTCTAATGACCTATGCAATGTTTCAGCAAGTTGCCACATTAACCGGTACGCAGCCCTTTTAGCCACTTGTGAAACATGCGTTGTAATGGGAACAAGCAAATTACTGTGTTGGAATATGCAAACATATATATCAATTGTTTTACATGCATATTCCTAACAATCTCCTCATATTTACTTGGGACCATTACTACAATTGATATATACATAAAGCTCTTAAAGAAGATGTTCAATCCTTAGTAATAACATGACTTCCAATGAATGATCATTTTATCTCAAGGTATGCCTTAGGATGAACTTACAAGCGATAGCGTATGTATAGTCATCTATTGCTAAGCAATTACAGACTCGAGAAATGAAAGTACAAGTACAAAGCAATAATAGAAACATTTTTAGGTAAGTATGAGATATAATTGATGATTAGGCCATAAAAATGTTTTTGAAAAGAGTTTCTCTTGCGAGATGATTCAAGTGAATTGAAACATTTGAGCTAAAACAACCTTTTTCAAAAGAATAAAATATTTTTAGGAAAAGTTGTTTTGAAATTGTCCTCCTGATAAAAGGTTTGCTAGAGGAGGCTTCTTAATACTTAATTGAATTTATTAAGTATCAGAGCAGATGAACAGTGCCTTTCTTGTTTAAAGATCACAAGAAAGTAATTTGAGCAGCAATCAAAGTAGTAAAAGATGTAAGAGTTGTTGTTGATATAAAGAGTTATTTAAGTATCGGAGCAGAAGAAGTTGACTTTTGAAGTTTTTGTTTCTTTCTTGTAGAGAGATTTTACAAGAAAGTATTTTGAACAGCATCTTTTGAAAAGATAAGAAATTTAAGAGTTGTTGTTTTTGAATCTCCTCCTGATATAAATATTAAAACTATTGAAGTATCAAAGCAGAAGATATATTTTTCTTAATGAAATTTGAAATGTTTTTCACAGATTTTTAGCAGACAAGTCACAAAGACTTAATCGGACAAGGGTGAACTAACTTGTGATTTCTCCTTCACAAGTGTCTGAGCTTCAATTAAGTAGGATGTCTCCTCCTTAATAGATGCGTCGATCGATCTTTTAAAAACATATCACATGATATATACTTCTCCTTAATATATACTTTTCCTCCTAGATGTATAGATAAAAACGAAAACAACACATCTCCTTCTAGGTTGTTTATGTCAATATATGTCAATCTATACTTCTCCTCCTTAATGTTCACAAGCAGGAGTGAAATAATAAACATGAGTAGAAGGGTAGCAGGAGTGGAATGATAACAGAAGTGGAAAGGATGAAAAATATATTACATAGAGAACAGTAATATATAAGAAGCATTGTTATAAGAAGCAATTTTCCATTCCTAACTATTTGAGTTCTTCTCCTTATCCTCTGATTCCTGTGCGGAACCTTCTCTCATGGATGGATGCTGCTTCGGAATAGGTAATTGCTCGCATGAAGCATTTGAGGGAATAGAGGAAGAAACAGGGGAAGACTCTGACTCAGGTATTGAGACCACACTCCTTGTGGGGATCCAGGCAACGAAATTTGAAATGTTATTTCTGGGATCTTGAAGACGATCTCTTAGCCATCAATTAATACGAGGGTATCTTCTTACCATTTGAGGCTGTGGTGCCAAAGCAGTCATCATCCGTACTCTTCATTCCGTATAAATAATTGGACAAGATGCAGGCCTTGCTGAGTTTGTGTTCCTCATAATTTTGGAAGATGAAGATGAAATGGAAGAAGGAATTTGAGGTTGATTAGAATAAAGATTAAGAGAAGAAGGACTTTCTTTTTGGAACTGAGAACATATCTCTAGGAATTCTGGGAATTTGAAGGGACAATTTGGGTTAAGGAATGTGAAGAGACATAATGAATAAAAATATGTTCCAAGAGTAAGTTGAATTTAATGTTATATCTATGATGTGATGTTATCAATTTTAATGTCATGTTTTTGTTAATGATGGTGTAGGTTCGAGTAGATTAGATTTAGCTGAATGTTTTGGGTCATTAAATTATTTGAGGTTCACAGCACCAATTTGTTAGGTTCAAATGTAAGGTTGAGATTATCGGCAGAGTTTGAATGAATTATTTTGGAAATTGCTGGTTTGAAGATGTCTCTTTTGAGGATGGCGTGATGAAGAAGAGGTGATCATAATAATGGCTAGATGAGCAATGTAGGCAAAGACAGATGATGGTTAGCGTGGAAGAAAAATATGCATTATGCATTTAGGCTAGAACTTAAGTAGACTCTCCTTCGGACTTGAAGAAGATTAGACTTGAATTGGTAGTGTCTCGTTTTGGTGAGCAGTTGAACTGCTTAGAATGGTTCACGAGTGGGCTTAGAACCAGGATGTAGTAAAAATGAGAAGGATGGGTGAGTAGTGTTTCCTGACAACAATATATATATATATATATATATATATATATATATATATAAGCAATGTAAAACTTGATATCAGTTAGAAGAAGTGATAACATGAAAGCTGATGATCTTCTTGATCAGCAGGGTCAAAGGATGACTGATCGAGATGCTTCTTCTAATAAAAAGACTATCAGGAAAATTAATCATGATACCAATTGGGTACTGGAGGATGGATTCAGCAGGCATGAGGTCTGCTAAATTATGTATAATAGACAAAGAGTCTGTCAAAAAAAAAAACTTTAGCATTACTATTTATCCAGAATGTATAGCTTTTGGATAGCTCGATCTGATTATTTGCCGAATTTGAGTTCAAATATCAAGTGTAAATTGATATGAGGTCAAGGCAATTTATCAGGTTAGAAAAACAGTATTAGCAGGGTTGGTAATGAACTCAAAATCTGAGTGATAAAAAAAATTTTGAAAATAAAGGAAACGTTACCAGTTATTATCAAAGAGGTCAAAGAATCTTGCAGATACAAGACTTACTATTGTAAACAAGAGGTATTGGGTTTTGAAAATCAGTGAGGTTTCTTGACAATAGTTCATGACTAGAAGTAAGGTTTGCTGATGAAGGAATAGATGAGAATAACTTGATCGGCAGAGTATACAGACCAGACTTTCCTGGTACTCTTCTTGTGGCTTTAGTAATGCTTGGATAAGATAGAAGAGGACACAGCTGGATTGAGATCAGCAGTTGTAGAGATTTGTGATTTGGGGCTGCTGAAGTGAGTCCAGTGATTAGTTAGAAAACAGATAAGTGGTATAGTGATCATGACGTTTCTCAGCAGATCAGAGATTTTGCTGAAGAGTTCTTCCATGTCTGGACCAATTCTTCCAACGAAGTGAATGAGGCAACATATATGATAACAGGGGTTATATCAGCTGCTCACTCCTAAAGAAATACTACGATCAAAAATAGCAGTTCCCGAGAATTCAAGTATATTTAACTATCTTCTGAGTAAGGTCGAGTTCCTTTAAAAACTTACCAGTTTTCTTTCATCAAGATTTCAAATGATAAAGTATACTAAGGTGATTTGAATTCAGCTTATCTACTAATTAGTTGTTAGTCAAGATGATACCAATTGTTGTATATATAGAAATATATATATATATATATATATTTATATCAATTGTTGATGCTCATGAGTTATCTTTGGATTCAGACAACTGAGAGTTTTCAGTATCATTATGAGATCAGCCAATCTTGCCTTTTATTACCATAATCTTTATGGTCATACAAAATCAAGTAGTTGTCTGAACTGAACACTAATTGCTATTATTTTAGAAAATAAAGAAGAAAGCCTTGAATTTAAAGCACATAAGTATTTCCATATACTTTGATAATGGTAAACCATCCCCTTTTGAAAAACAAAGTTCTCAGCCGTCTTTACTTTTATACATCAGAGAACCTTTGTTCAAATCGGATGTACTACAGATCTTGTAACTTGAAATAGGAGATTAGAGATTGAGTAATTAGTTTACAGCTTTAAAGGTGAAGTTTAGACATGATAGGTCATCCTTTAAATTGCTGCAGTCAGCTCATTTTAACTTAGATCAGCAAACTTTGATTTTGATCATGGTGAGTTGATCAATTTCAGAAAGGCAATTATCCAAGTGGTTGAAAGTAAGTGGTATTCTTCAAGGATGGATAGATGCTCAATATAGCAGATTTTCGTGGATAGGTTTGCTGATGGGATCTTAGTAGAGTTTGTGTAAAGATTATATGATCATCAGGTTTAGGTCAAGTCTTCAATCGTCAAATAATGTCAAGTAAAATTATACGACGAAGAATAAATTATTAAATCAACACAACTTAAACACATTAATTCATGCTATCATAAGAATACAGAGAAGTGAATAGACATGAAACAAAGTTTCTGAACTTGTATTTAATAATCCAAACAGTTTAAACATATCTTTACTGAGATTAGCTAAATACAAGAACAACAGGAAATGACTATACTGCTGGTTACAAGACAAAATTAAGCAATGATTCATTTTGAAAGAGAAAACTTGTTACAGAGTATTATCCAAGATATCCTAATCCAGAGGACATCGTGGATGGTCATCAGTCATGGATTTTGGAATAGATCAAGATGGCTAATACCTTTTTGATCTCCTCCAACTCTTGGGGGAGGAAGAACATGTACACACCTAGAGGTTACTCCGGAAGAACCTCAGGGTGATAGCCGTCAAAGATATACTGCATGGACTACGAATCCCCTTTGATAAGCACAAGGATGGACGATAGTAGTTAGCAGTTCATCATCCTCATCAACACCCCATTAGCTACCTAATCCAGCCAAGCTGAATCATCTGCATCAGCCATCTTTGGGGTGATGGCTGGTATACTTACATATGACTAGACGAGTTGTTTGAAACAACAATTTATCAGATGCTTGCCAGACATTTGGTAAATTTTATCCAGGATCTTCACAGTTCTGCTTATGTATACATGCAGGGTTACAATGGTCAGATTGGTGTATGCTAAGTGGTTTCCATAATGATTAATCTGAAATCAATTTAGTATATCAATAAGATTGATAACCAAATGTTAGAAAGAAACTGAAATCACTAAGAACATAAATTGATAATCTTCTATTTTGCCTTTTAATCGAAGTGATTATAAAGACATTCTTTCGTGTTCTGAGAGTCAAAAGTTTATGGCAGTCTTAATATCATCAAAAGATATTCGGCCAAAACTTTTAAGAATATCAGAACAGACAAAAGAAAATATCTTTTATCAAATAATTTTAAGAATCAAAATCGAAAGCTTAACAATTGATAATTTCTGAAACAGATATATTGATAAATTTCTCGAGATCTTATAACTATGCCAAAAAAAAATTTCACAGTTACGGATACCAATATGTTATGGATAACGATTTTGATTTTAAAAACACATCTTGAGAAATTTGAATCAACTTATTTTATGTAACAGAAATAAACCGAAATAACTTTGAAGAAATATGAAAGAATCATACCCAGTTGTTGAGATGTTGAATTGATCTAACTCTTGGATTTGTATTTAGTAACATTTTAGAAAATGAGTGAATCAGTGTTTAACATCTTGTGGAATTTTATAAGCAGTTGAGGAGTGACAATAGAGTAAGAAGAAATGACTCTATTTATACTCCGGGACAAGCAAAGGATTAGACCAATAAGTGAAGATTATTGTTGGTCTTGTCCTTTCTCATTCCCTTGTAAAGCTAGGTTGCAAGCCTGAGGGAGTGATATTTTCAAGATTTGGTGAAATCTTTTGAAGCAGAAGATCTTTTGGTTGGTCAAACACATTTTATTGATTTCTCAGAGAATCTTGAAAATTACCGTTACTTTAAACGAAGTAGTTAGTCTTCGGAAAGCGTGACTCTACTTTTAATGGACTAGTGAATGAGACAAGTCATTAAAAGTTTTACTCCTATAAGTCAGCACATATAACTTGTCACGACTCGACCCGAGTTCCTACGTGGAACCCCAAGTCGTATCGCGAGAACGAGACGAGAACACGAAATACACATCTCAAAAATTCCTTAAGATGCAAGTATAAAGCGAATGCATAAAACCCTGTAATGCACGTGCAAAGCTTTTCTTTAAAACCAAAGCAATACTTCATCGGCATAATAACAAGCCGGAAACTAAACTTGTTTAAAACATAGTTTGAATATAAAATCAAACATGTAAACATAAACCTCCACGTGCAACAAGCTCGGATAACAACAATAATATCCAAATCAGAGTATGCGGAAGTAACAAGTATTAATAAATACATCAAGCACGACAACCATGTTGGCATAACCAAAAGAATAGTACAATTATAGGAACCAACACATACTACCCAACATTACAAAGTTTAGGTAACAATGTATACCCTCTGCCTCACCAAAAGAAATACAAAGACTCGCAGGGACGAACCCAAAAAAACAACCTACAGAAATGCCAAGACGAAGTAAACTCCTACTATGGGTTCCTCACCGGACCGTGATCTAAGGAAAATAAATAAACATTGGACGGGGTGAGTTTAAAACTCAATAAGCTACTAATGCAACAATATGTCATACGAGATGCAAGACAATAATATGGGCAAGTATAACAAGCTATGACAAGATATATCAAGCACAAGGCATAGCATGATAAGCATCTCATGACAACAAGTTACCCTATACTACACGAGAGGCTCAACGATCGCCAACCCACCCATACCAGTTGGAAACCGTGACCAACATTCGCATATATAGGAACCACATAACTGTGATATATAAACACTTTATAAAAGGATATTATATTGAGGTACACCTCCAATATACCCAATACTTCCAACCAACATATAATATACCAATGTAGGAGCCGTTGTTGACGTGCTCGATCGACGAACCAAACCATAACCAATAACCAATTCTTTGTGAACCATTTTCTATATTCACGTCAACGGGTGATCTTGGTCCCTACGACCCAAGAATCAACCACGGAATAACTTACTAAGGTTGCGTTTATTCCATACAACAAATGGCGCTATGCCCCTACCGTGGCCAACGGTAAGGCGAGGCCCGATGTGTTGACCTTCAACTATTACGTAGCCCCGGCTCCCGCAATAATCGAGCGTCAATACACCGCCAACAAATAATCCATGGACATAACAAATGTACAAGTAGGTGTTTACTTGATATTTTTAACAACAAATCATCATTTAACATGAATGTCTCAAGTAGGTCATAATAATCCTACTCACATAATCAACCATCTCATAATATTTACGAGAAGTAAACAACAACATCAAACACAATTTTGGGTAACTAAATTTTCCCAACAAAACTCTCGTATCACAACAAAATCTCCAAGTCACACACGTGGTCTCATCAATTATGAAAACCTATTCGACTCCGTTAGAGTCATTAATTGTTTGTAATGAGTTCGAATCGAATAAGAACCATTTTTACTTCAAGATTAACAAATGATACCATTTCTATGTGTATCAACCAAGACAAAACAAGTCTCTCAACATATAAGACAAGTGATCCACGAAATTAACATGGCTCAACATCAAAACACACTCAAACATGTTGATTTCAACATATAAATGTCATTTTACAAGGCTAGGATGTCATGCAAGACATAAATAGAGAAGGAGAGGGGTAGTAGCTTACCTCTAGCAAAAATTAACCCAAGAAAAACATTATGAAACCCACATGCAATCCAAGGGAAGTGATCTCCTAGTCAGTAGCTCCTCAATGGTGAAGTCGAATCGTGATTTGGACTTCAATTGAGCAATCTAGCTCACTTTCTCACTCTAGAACTCTTTCTTTTCTCTCTCTAAGTTTCAAGGTTGAAGATGGTGAAATGAAGAGAGTTTTAGCTCTCTAATGAGTTTAAGGAGTCTCATCAAGTCTGATCTAAGTGCCCCAAGTCGTGCCCAACTCTCAGCCCTTAGATGTAAGTCAATTAGTCAAGTCACTTAAAAGTTCGTCAAACAAACAAAGCAGAGCACGACGTTATGCGGCCGCGCTATGCGGACGCATAGCTCCTATGCGGGCGCCTAAGGCAGCCGCATAGATTCCAGAAACTTTGGGACTCTATACTAGGTTGCACTATGCGGTCGCATAGCGACTAGTTCAGGTCAAAAGGTCTCCAAACAATATCAATGTGATTCCAAAACACTCCCAAGTCATCCTACAACCTCTAACAAGGTTAAGAATGTAATCCAATACAAGTACCAATAATTGTAAGGATTTAAACACCAATCAAGACATATAAGAAGTATGAAATCAACTCAAAAGCAAACATACTAGGATGAAGAATATACATGAAATGACAATGATACCAATGAAGTAAATGAACACGATGCATACAATGCCATGAACGATGCGGGTGTTACATAACTGATCTTATGAAGTGCATGTTGGCCGATACAGAACTTCAGCCAACTAGATTTTTGAAAATGCTTTTAAAAACATTTCAGGTCAGCTGATATGGAAAATGCTGGCCAGTTTTTGGAAAACGTTATCATAAAGCAAATCATACAGGATACAGATATATCATGAAGATCATAGTATGATAAGACTTTATTAAACCAACATGTCTGATAATAGGTTGAAGAGGAATTCAGCAGACATGGATGCAAGCATATAACAAAGCAGTTACTGACCTGATTTGTGTATATACTGGCGAAGTGGTCATTCTTAAAATCTTGGACTCATTAGTCGACTTTTAAATGATAGCGCCATAGTCCAGTAGATATTGATTTGACGTTGTGCTTATAAGAGTGAGTGAAGGACATGGAAAGTTATTTATGAGTTATCAGCAGTCCTTCATTAATTAGCAGCCAAGTTGATGTCTGCTGATGGAGAGATTTGTTTCATCTTTCACTTTTTGTCATATAAGTTCCTGCCTTAAATTACTTAAATGAGATATAATAAGCACATGTAGTAATGGATAATTACTTAAACATGACTTATAAGTGTAATCCAATAAGATACGAAATTAGAAACATGGATTAATTTCTCATTTTTTCCTTTTGAACTCATCTGCTCATAGTAGTTGAAGAACTTGTTCTGAAGTTGAGCATAGGTTCATTGGATGTATCTTTTAGGCAGAAGCTTTCCATTGAAGAAGAACAGTTTCATCATAGATGTCCTTAGACCAAGAGCTAATATTCACTGTGATTTAGAGATGACTTAAATTTGATTTCCCTTGAATTACTTTTAGGGATCTTCTGATTACTTTTGCTTTAAACTTTCAGTGATTAGTTACATACCTTTTCTAAATGGATAATTAGCAAAGTCTTCAAAAAGTATCATAGAATGTAGGGATCAGCAGATTCCATGATAAGAAGCTTTTGACACTTAGACATGTCCAAAGAGATACTTGTAAGAACCTCAATCTCTTATGATACAGGATCACAAGTATTTGAACTGAAAAGCTTTTCTCGAAAAGGTGTTAGATTGAAACAATCGTTAGCCTTATATCAAGATGGCAATTTTCCAGAGATACATCATTGTAATTCATCCATAGTATGAAGTTTAAAATTTTGCTAGAGGATATTTCAAGGATTTAAAAATAGAATGTTTAAAAACAAATATTATCCTTAGCAAGTCAAACTCTATTTAACTATAGTACTTTTCTTCAAAATGTCAATTGAAGAATACACTTCTGTCATTAGAAAGATTTTCCTATAGTAATCACACAGTCATCACAGTAATCCTTTCTCACAAGTGTTTTGAGAACCAAAATGATTTTTGATTTATAAAAGCATTTTCAAAATGACTTCCAAATCTCCCAGTCAAAAGATTTTTAGAAATAAGGATTTTGAAAATAAATCCTTTTGAATATGCATCTAATCTGAGCAACATGATCAAAACTCCCAGGTTGTTAGGCCTGAAATGAAGTTCACAGAGTACTTGCTCTGATACCAATTGTTAGGTCCATGTTTATATGCTCAGAGTATAGGCTAGAGGGGGGGTGAATAGCCTATATGACCTTTATTAAAAATTTCATCTGTTTTATAGATTATGTTGAGGGATAAGGATGAAATAATTAATTGGATAGGTCATCTTCCATATTTAAGCAACATAGCTGATATTGAAAGATCAACTGATGTACAATCAGCAGTTTTCAAAGACTGCTGGTGGAAGATTTATTATACTTTGCTGATGTTGAAAGAGTAAAGCAGCAGAACAATTAGCAGCAAATGTATAACTTAGAAGATTAAAGCAGCTGGAAACAAATAGATACAAGTATATTATAACAGCAAGCTTCAATCTTATATTAGATGCGGTGATTACTTTCCTTAACTAGATTGCACAACATATAAAAACATATATTATAGGAAAGATAAGAAAAGACTGAATGTAAGGAAAGAACTCAAATCAAGATAGGAGTTCTTGATTAAGCAGAGCTTCTTTGCCTTAGGATTTTTAGATTTCTATTTCACAAAGTATTTGTTCTTGCACTTGTGTTTTTTCTACTCTAAGTATATTATGCTTGAAGCTTCGCTCTTGCACTCTTTAAGATGAGGGACGAGAGGTTTCTTTTATAGGTAGAGAAGAAAATAGAGTCGTTGAAGCTTGGATGGATTTTTGCCCATTTGGAAAATGTTGATTTATCAGAACATCAGAGTGTGCTGAAGAAACTATTGGGCAAAGACCTTCATGTGTGCTTTGTCTTGAAGTCTGTCCAGGAATCAAGCTGAATGGATGGGACGTGACTTGCGGGCTTGATTAAAAGTGCATAGTATTTGGTCTTTTGTATGGATGGACTAAACACAGAAGAGGAAATGTCTTCTGGATAATAGTGAAAGCGCAGACATCGATGCGTATCTTGAGCTGTCAGGAAGATCTTGTAACAGATCTATTTTGAATTGTAGCTTCGAGCAACGACCGATGTTCCTCTTAAGAATTTTCAGCATTCTTGCAGTTGTCTGATGAAGGACATGGCAGATACTAGAGTAACTGCCGCTATAGAACTGCTGATGTGAATATTGCTGATGAGACATTGCTGGTAGAAATATATGCTGGTGAGACATTGCTGGTGAGAATGTCTGCTGGTGCTGGTAGAGCTAATCCATATGAAAAGTCATTAATACTCGGTAGGACACAGACTCGGACATGTACAAAGACTTCCTAGTCTAATGACCTATGCAATGTTTCAGCAATTTGCCACACTAACCGGTACGCAGCCCTTTTAGCCACTTGTGAAACATGCGTTATAATGGAAACAAGTAAATCACTGTGTTAAAATATGTAAACATATATATCAACTGTTTTACATGCATATTCCTAACAGAAAATACCTTCATTTTAAAACACTGCGCTTTTAATACACTGCGTTTTGTAAACGCTGCACCAAACGGACTCTAAATTTCCAAATAAAATTGACAAACCAAATATGGTATTCCCTTCGTCCTCAAATTATTGTCTTGTTTGACCCGGCACACGGATTAAGAAAAATCAATTTACTTGATTATTAATGTTGGTATAGTGTGTAGTTTTCATTAATACCTATGTTCATATGGCCTATAATTCAAATATGAAGAAAAAATATGGGTAAAATGGTAAAAGTATTGTCCTAAAAAGGAAACTTTCAGACAAGACAATTATTTTGGGATGGACAAAAAAAAAGCAAGACAATAATTTAGGGAAGGAGGGAGTACTATTTAACAACAACCAAAAGATTTGAAATCGACTAACGAGCTCTTACTTAATTGGTACAACTAACTTCTCCTAATGGAGAGATCGGTCGAGTGTTCTAGTCTCACTAGAGACACTCTAGTATGTAACTTCTCACTAGAGCGGTCGGGTGTTCAAGCCTCACCAGAAACATCATTGTTGTTTAAGCTTCACCAAATGCACCATTTAGTACTGCTCACCTCTGTTAAAGGAGAGGTCTTGAACAGTACTTTACTATTCTCAACGCAGATATCGGGTGTTCAAAGTCTCACTAAAGGGCATCACATAACTTGGTCAGGTTTTCAAAGCATCACCAAAAGGCATCACATAACTCGGTCGGGTGTTCAAAACCTCACCAAAGGGCATCACATAATCTTAATTGTAGCATTTTTAGACATTAACAGTACTTCACTATTCTCAATGGAGAGGTCGGGTGTTCAAAGCCTCACCAAAGGGCATCACATAATCTTAATTGTAGCATTTCAAGATAATAAATAATAATAATAATAATAATAATAATAATAATAATAATAATTATCATTATTATTATTATTATTATTATTATTATTATTATTATTATTATTATTGATGTGCTGTAAAATGTGTTCTGACCGTAATACCCATGAACATTAATTGAGTTCAACTACTTTAAATAATTGAGTTTGTTTAGAATGTATTATATTAAATGAAGTTTTAAGGGTATATTAGGAAGAATGGTAGAGAATAGGTAGATCAAAAGTCTTTAGGAACATTAGTTGGGACATCCCAAAATAGAAAGTAAGAACATTTATTCGGGATGGAGAGAGTAATAATAATAAGAGTTGGGGTAAGATTTATTCCCCCTCTAACCTTTAACAAAAAAAAAAAAAAGAAGAAAGATTTGTAGCCTCTATATTTGAAATTCTAACCTGTTCTTCAATTTAGCAATTAAAATAAGTCAGAACATTAATATTAAGCATTCATGATTGAGTAAAATTTCAATACATGGCCGGTTTGATTTAATTTAGACAACTGACCTTAAATCTTGTTTGATTTGATGTCAAACACTCAGTAAACTGTTAGTACATTGGTTTTTTGTTATTGCTCAATTGATGAAATTTTTATTTCAAGTCATTTGATTGAGCAGTAGTAAATTTTATTGTGCTATACTTAAATTTGACTTCAAAAAGTCAAAACTAGACATTTATTAAGGAATAGACGAAGGAAATTATTATTCTGTTTGAGTCAAATTATGTGTTTTTAAGTAAAATTTGACGTACTCCCTCCGTCCCTAAATTATTGTCTTCCTTTCCTTTTTCCTCCGTCTCAAAATAATTGTCTTGTTTGAAACTTTCCTTTTTAGAACATCACTTTTACTATTTTACTTCTTTTTCTTCCTACTTTAATTATGGGCCACATACACATGGGTATTAAAGGAAACAACACATTTTTTCAATACTATTCCAATATTAATAATCAAGTCAATTGAGTTTTCTTAATCCGTGTCGGTCAACCTGCATAATTTAGGGACGGAGGAGTATAATTTATTACTCTCTCCGTCCTTAAATTATTATCTTGTTTGATCTGATATATGGATTAAAAAAAAATTGACTTGATTGTTAATATTGATATTGTGTGTAGTTTTCTTTAATATCATGTGACCCATAATTAAATTAGGAAGAAAAAAGTAGGAGTAAAATGGTAAAAATGTTATCTTAAAAAAAACTTTTAAATAAAATAATTATTTTGGGATAGACTAAAAAAGAAAGCAAAACAATAATTTAAGGAAAGACGGAGTATTAAATTTTTTCAAAATCACAAAATACATAATTTATAGTACTTTTATATATTATTAATTACGTATTTTATAATTTTAAAAAAATGAAAAAATTAAGGTTAAATTTTTATTTAACAAACACTAATTTGACTTATAAAATTAAACAAGACATTAATTTTTAAAAATGAAGAAAGTACTTAATATTTTTTATTTTGGAAAGTATAATAAATATTTAGTAAATAAAAAACGTACAAAAGTTAGAGAGTAGAAACACATTGGCCAAAATATAAATTACCCCCCGAGGTTTCCGCCAAATCCCAAAGTCACCCCCCAGATAAGGAATGCCCTAGAATACTAACTAAAGGGGGTCAAAGTGTCAAAAGAACAACACTAAATAAAGAGGTACAAAGTGTCTAAAATCAAAGTACAAAAAATAAAAAGAAAAAGTAAATGAAAATCAATTCCCAACAAAATGGAAGAAGAAGAACCGTCAAGCAACACAACCCCACTCCTCCGTCGTCCATGGTGGAACCACCTCCAATCCAACGCCACTTCCTCCCTCCACCTCACCAAAACCACCCTATGCTTCGAGCCGGGCGGCTCCGTAGGCGACCTCGACCTATATCCCCATAGTACTTGCCCTCACCCTAGTCTCCCACCTCGATCTCTGACTACTCTCATTTTCACCGCCTCTACAACATCGCTACGGCCTCTTCATCCCCATGCCCGTTCAACCCATGAAGTCTATTCGCCGTCGCCATCTCCGAATCCCTCACCTCTCCCTCTCCCGATCGCCGCCGCAGAATCTCAACCGCATCCGTCCTACTCATCCTAGGCGTCACCGGTCTCATGTCCGTTCTCTACCGCTATCTCCCCCTTCCCGTGGTCCGCGGCGTCCAGCTTTCTCAAGGCCTCTCCTTCGCCTTTTCTGCCATCAAATACGTCCGCTACAACCAAGACTTTGCTCTAAGCAAATCGGGTCCCCCGAGATCCTGGCTTGGCCTCGACGGCATCGTTTTAGCTCTTTCCTCAATTCTGTTCCTTGTACTATCCACCGGTTGAAGATTTTAGTGAGATTTGCAAAACTTTTCGGAACCAATCTAGAGAAACGATTCGAGGAGAGATCCAGGGTGTCGAGTGTTTGGAAATTTCCCAGGAAACTTGGAAAAGTGAAGGGGAGATGGTGATTGGTGAAGAATGTACCGATAAATTGGACGTCTTGGGTTTCATGCGTTTTGGTGTTGTGGTCAGTAGTGGTAGATTTCGTCGTGGCGTCGTTTTGGGGGGGCCGTGGAAGTATCGAGGTTGGCATTGATGGATGCTCTTGGTGGGTTGAATCTTGGTGGGTTGAATTTTGGAGAGGGGAAAGGGAAGGAGCAGGTTGAATTTTGGTGGGTTGATTAACGTTGGGATGGAGGAGAGATGGTGGGGAAGGAGAAGGTGGAGCACCGTCATGGTGATTTTGATTTTGGTCAAAGATGCGATGCTTCTTGGCATCAACCGGGTCAACAAAGGAAGAACATGGTGGTGGTGGTGGTGGTGATGGTGGGTGGTCGTGGTGATGGTGGAATTTGGTAATAAATTGGATGAAATTAAAAGAAAAAAAGTTTATTTGTTTTGTTTTAAGTTAATTGTTTTGTTTTTATTTTTTGTACTTTGATTTTGGACACTTTGCACCCCTTTATTTAGTGTTGTTCTTTTGACACTTTGACCCCCTTTAGTTAGTATTCTGTATATATGGCGAAAAGACCCAATTGCCCCCCCTCGTGCAAGGCACGTGATGGATTTCCGTTACTTTTCTAACAGTCATGACGGCCAGGGGGTTATGTGGGATAATTGTAAAGTTCAGACGGGTTTCTAGGGCATTCCTTATCTGGGGGGTGACTTTGGGATTTGGCAGAAACCTCGGGGGGTAATTTATATTTTGGCCAAACACATTTGTCTTGCCTGGCTCGTTCAAACCTGCCCACATTTCCCTCGTTCGCTCCCTCCCTCAAACACACATTTCTCCCGTTCCCAATTCACTAACACTCTCTCCACACACAGTCACACACACACACACACACAGTCTCTCTCGGTGACAGCCATGCCTACTCCAGAATTTCTTCTCCACTTTCTCACTCTTCTTCTTCTACTAAAACCCCAAATTACTCTCTCTCTAAACCAAGAAGGCCTCTACCTCCACCGCATCAAGCTCAGCCTCACCGACCCTACCGGCGTTCTCTCCAACTGGAACCTCCGTGACGACACCCCTTGCAATTGGACCGGCGTCACCTGCCACCCACAAACCCACTCTGTCACCTCACTCAACCTCCTCCGCCTCCCTCTCCGGCCCTTTACTCCCTACCTTCCTCTGCCGCCTCTCCTCTCTCTCCATTCTCTCTCTCCCCAACAACTCCATTAACTCCTCCCTCCTTCCCTCCATCTCCAACTGTCAAAACCTCACCCACCTCGACCTGTCACAAAATTACCTTGTAGGCCCCATCCCGTCCACCCTCCCCGACATCCCCAACCTCTCGTACCTCGACTTAGACGGCAACAGCCTCTCCGGCACCATTCCCGTTACTTTCGGAACTTTCCGTAGTCTAGAAACGCTCATCCTCACCGGTAATTACCTCAACGGCACAATCCCGACTGTTATCGCCAACGTAACTACTCTCAGAGTGCTTGATCTGGCTTACAACTCATTTTCCCCGAGTCGAATCGCTCCGGAACTTGGGAACCTTACTAATCTTTACTACCTGTGGTTGAGCGGGTGTAATTTTATTGGTCGAATTCCGGATTCTCTTGATCGACTGAGTCGACTCACTAATCTCGACGTGTCGTACAACCACCTATCCGGGCCAATCCCAGGTGTCATATTTCGCCTCCCCAGTATCGTACAGGTCGAACTGTACAGCAACTTATTCACCGGCGTGTTACCGACTCATTGGTCCAACCTCACGACGTTGAGAAGATTCGACGCGTCCGTGAACGAGTTAACAGGAACTATACCGAACGAGTTGTGCGAGTTGCCACTCGGGTCACTCGGTCTCTACCAAAACCAACTGGTGGGTTCTTTGCCCGAAAGCATAGCTCAGTCCCCAAACCTGTTAGAAATCAGATTATTCAACAACCAGTTCACCGGGCCATTACCGAGTCAACTCGGTCGTAACTCGCCGCTGGTGACCATCGACGTATCGTACAATAGTTTCTCGGGAGAAATTCCGCCATACTTGTGCAGAAAGGGTATGTTGTCGGAGCTTCTTTTGATTTCCAATTTGTTCACGGGTGAAATACCGGGAAATCTTGCCAGTTGCAGGAGTTTGGAGAGGATACGGTTGACTAGTAATCAGCTATATGGGGAAGTTCCCGCCGAGTTCTGGGGTTGCCACATGTCTATCTTCTTGATATTGCTGATAATTCATTTTCTGGGAATATTTCAAGCATGATTTCTGGTGCATCTAATCTCTCCTCTCTTGAAATTTGGAAAAATGGATTTTCTGGAACCATACCTAATGAAGTTGGGTCATTAGTGAAATTGCAGAAGTTAATGGCGAGTGATAATAAATTTAGTGGAAAAATACCGGACATGTTGACGCAATTGCATCAGATGGAAAAGCTTGATCTCAGTCAAAATGATCTTGTAGGGGATCCCGGCAAGGATCGAGTCAATGAAGCAGCTTAATGAGCTTAATTTGGCTAAGAATGGGTTAACAGGCGAAATCCCAGATGAAATTGGGAATTTGCCTGTGCTTAATTATCTTGATCTTTCGAATAATTTGTTTTTGGGAAGAATTCCAGTTGGGTTGCAGAATTTGAAGCTCAATATGCTTAATTTGTCAAATAATCGCCTTACTGGGATGATTCCTGCTGTTTTTGATAATAAAGTTTATAGGGATAGCTTTTGGGTAATCTGGGATTGTGCGGTGATCATGTAGTTCTTTGTAGGGGGAGGGGAGGGAAACGTCGGAGTAATTTGTGGATACTTGAAATGATTTTCATCGCTGCTGGCGTAGTTTTTGTTGTTGGGGTTGCTTGGTTTGGGTTTAGGTACCGGAAGTTCAAGGAAATGAAGAAGGGAGGTGGAGCGACCATATCGAAGTGGAGATCGTTTCATAAGTTGGGTTTTAGTGAATACGAAATCCTTGATTGTCTGAATGAGGATAATGTTATTGGAAGTGGATCTTCCGGTAAAGTTTATAAAGCTAGTCTTAGCAATGGCGAGGTAGTCGCCGTGAAGAAGTTGTGGGAACGATCAGCTACAGACGATGACATGAGTTTAACCAGCGTTAGTTTTGAGAAAGACGGGTTTGATAGTGAAGTTGAGACATTAGGAAAGATTAGGCACAAGAATATAGTGAGATTATGGTGTTGTTGCCATGCTGGGAATGTTAAGCTTTTGGTGTATGAATATATGCCGAATGGGAGCTTGGGTGATTTGTTGAACAGCAGCAAGGGTGGATTGTTGGATTGGCCTACGAGGATTAGGATAGCTTTGGATGCAGCTGAGGGGCTCTCATATTTGCATCATGATTGTGTTCCTCCGATTGCTCATAGGGATGTTAAGTCGAACAATATTTTGTTGGATGGAGAATTTGGTGCTAGAATAGCTGATTTTGGAGTTGCGAAGATTATTGAGGCAGTCAATATTAAGGGCCCGGAATCCATGTCTGCTATTGCTGGTTCTTGTGGTTACATTGCACCAGGTATGACATCTAAGGAGTTTTCTTTCAAATTTGATTCTTTTATCGCTTACTTGAACTGATAACTGCATTAATCTCGACTTCAAAGGTTTGCTTCTTGCTATGCATAATAGTTCTTCCATTTCCTTGGTCCAGAACTAGAAAAATACTATCCAAGGCTGCTTTCTTTAGCAAGTCAAATAGGTTTGTTTCTTGGTCCTATGTACAATCTTAGATCAATAGAACAATTATCATGTCCAACATTTTATGTACTTTTAGAGAGAGCATCAATAACTGATCTGTCCGGTGAATCTCTGCTTCTAGGACACCACATTTAATCATGAAGAAGAAGTGCTTGCCTGAAATACAGATCACACCAGCATTAGGAATGTGATTAATTTTATCTCACTTAAAGTACCAAATTTTTTCGCTTTTTTGTTGTTGTTGGCAATAGAAGTTAGCAAATTATTCACATTGACATTTGCATCCAAGAAACCATATGACTAACTCTTGATCTGATTTCTATCCAAGTTGCTAAGAGAGTTGTGTAAACTTGATGCAGAATATGCATATACACTTAGAGTGAATGAAAAGAGCGACATTTATAGCTTTGGAGTGGTCATTCTGGAGCTGGTAACTGGTAGACGGCCCATCGGCCAAGAGTTTGGTGAGAAAGACTTGGCAGGTTGGGTGAGGACCACAGTAGAGCAGAAAGGACGTGATCATGTGGTTGATCCCATGCTCGATTCTCGTTTCAGGGACCAAATTTGCAGGGTTCTTGATATCGGCCTACTTTGCATCAGCACACTTCCAATCAACCGCCCTTCCATGCGTAGAGTAGTGATAATGCTGCAAGAGGTAGCCTCAGTCAATAAGCCCAAGATCCTAACCAAGGATGGGAAGCTGTCCCCATATTACTTTGAAGATGGCTCTGATCAAGGAACTCTAGTATGAGGAATTTGGTTAGTATTCACTTATAGGACGGAAGCTGTCCCCATATACATGCTGCATTGTTGATTGTACATTAGCTTTGGAGAGATGAGAGTGTGAGAAATGCACTTATTTGCAGCAAGATTTTGAGTAGTGAGGTCATAAGCTTGACCAAATTCCTGTTTTTAGGATCAGGACATGTTTACAAATAAGTATTTGGTTCATAGGAGAAATATGTACGGGGGATACAAAGTATTGACCCTGGATATGCCCGAACACATGCATACAAGTAATGCTATGGCCTATGTGCACTAAATGTGCACTCAATTCTAGTTGACATGTTCTGATTTGTCAAAATTACTTAATCAACCAAAACATGTCAATTTGATTTTTAGTGCACATAGTATTATTCCAATCTTTACGTATGAGTGCAATAGTAGAAAAAGAATCTCGTATAGTTTCAAATCATCCTGAAATGGGAATATGTTTCTGAATTATGAGTGCAATAGTAGAAAAAGAATCTTGTATAATTTCAAATCATCCTTAAATGGGAATATGTTTCTGAATTATGAGTGCAATAGTAGAAAAAGAATCTCGTATAATTTCAAATCATCCTTAAATGGGAATATGTTTCTGAATTGATCTTTCCATCATTTTCTTTAAATGTAATGGAGAATATTGTTGATCATTTATATATTTTATTTAAAGCTATTTTAGTAGAACTTTAATTTTTCTAAATGCGTGTCGGAGGATATCCTTGATCAAAAATTTAGAGCATTTGATAAGGAAAAATGAAATTCAAATCTTCTATCCAACTCTCTTTCTCATTAAATCTCACAGTACTAGACGTTTACTTGTAAAAATTATAAAAAGAAAGACTAGTTAAAATAACAAGGACAAGTGTAAAACTAGAATTAAGTGGGACACGAAGTGTGATAGAAAGCGGGATAGAAGATTTGAAGCCGTAAAAATGCTACACTGACATATGGTACAATAAATGATTAATATATAATTTGGTCCTTGAATTTTAACTTTTCTGGTGACTTTGTCTGTTTTCAGTTTCCTAAATTGGTTCTTAAACTTAATTTTTGTTGTTGTACTGCTCCCTCATACCGTTATCTAATACGAAATAGTTAAAAATAGTTTAAAATGACAAAAAAAAAAAAAAATACCCTTACTTGAATCTGAGCGGGATGACTAGGTGAAAATAATTTTGGTAGAATAATAACTTTTCCCTATATAATATTGTAAGAGTGGTGCTACAAAAATCGTATACTTAGGGATGACACTGGGGTGGTTATACATAATACCACCTCCATTTCTCAATTTAATTCTAAGCCCCATAATTGCCCCATTTTCCACCGAGGAATCAATTTATTCCCCTATATACATTCCTTACGGGTAACGGTTAATTGGGGAAAACTCATGGGCAATTGATCAAACTAACAATTTTGCTTAAAACAATTTAATGATTAGAAAAAATACTCAAAAAAAACTTTCAAATAACATACTATTTAATCAAGTTCATAAGACTTGAATAATTCTACTTAAAACTCATCATAATCATGTTAGTAAAAGCTAAAAGGTCTAGTTAAGTAGTTGTGTACGCCACAAATTCATCAAATATTAAATCATTAGATGATGAAGAGGAGTGAGCGACTAAGCGCACTAAGCGTCGAATTCGCATGATTGAAAATGATGTTTGAATTTCAATGCTTTAAATCAGACATATATATACTTAAGTTATATGATAAATACTTGTATGAATAGGGGTAAAGTCATATTAGTATTAAATAAGCGGTTTGGGAAATTGGACGGGTAATGAGGCGGGTACTGCTAATACCAAAATCGAACCGTTCCCCAATTGTTTATTTTGGTTATTCCCCGTTACCCGCCCCATATCCAGTCAAACAATAATTTCGGTTCAGTTCAATTCAGGTATCCACGGTTCGGCTCGAAATTGTCATCCCTACGTATACTTCTACATAATGCTCTACGGAAAGTGAGGTGGTCTTACAGTTGTAACTCTGTCATTTTAATATTAGAATATGAGCAGTTGTCTGCAATAAATTCTTAAAATTCGTAAATCTGCTTTCTTCAAACAGCAATTTCTTCTCATTTTCTCAACCATGGAACCTCCATCCTCCGTCATGGTCACCATAATAACTTAGCTATGAGTAAACTTGATTAAACCAACAAATAAAAGAAAAACTTAATGAAAATGCAGTACATCAACAAAGACCGAAGCTCACCCACCACTGCCGTCACAAACACCACCACCAATCTGTCGTCTCCACCATCGCAACCATCAACGCGTTCAAACTTTGGAATAATTTCAAGAAAGTTTTTGTTAGCACCCTAAAAAACTCAAGAAAAAAGGTGAAGAGATTTCTTGTTAGAAGAACAAAAGAAACAAAGATGGAAATATTCTAATTAAGACATCTTAATACCCTGTGTTTGATTTTGTTTCTTCCCACGCTCCATAGCTCTTGACTTCTTGACAGTTTTATTTATTTTTTCAACTATGTGTATATATTTTTCTATTAAACCACCCTTAATTCCACCTCTACTATTGCCGTGCATGATAACAATCACAAAAGGCTTAAATTAAAATCATGGATCGCACCAAGGATCGAAGCCCAATTCACACAACTCATTGATGATAGATGGGTGCCCATCCATTCGAGGACGATCCAAGAAAGAGTTCGTGTGTATTTTGGAAGCTTTCAGAGACATATGGACATTACACGACGTTGGATGGACACTTAATGGAGGCCTTATGAATACAAGGGGGTCTAATAGTCAGAATTGCAAAATAAAAGGGTTCAGGTCGGCGCACTCGCGCCATAAGAGCCGCGCGGCTGATGTGCACAGAATGCAACTAGGGCAAGAGTACCCTGCCATATTAAGTAATAAAGTGTACAAAAGTACGAGTTATCGATCCCACATGGAATGTACGTAATTTTCACTCCAACTAAGTATCGAAATTGGGCTAACTACTTATATTTGAGCGAAAATAAATTGAGAATAAAAACTAAAAACTAAAAATAGAATAAAGCAATTAATATTTACATGGATGCAAAAGTAGTTTGGCAACAACAAATCAAGATTTAAAAATAGGATTATAGGATTGCAATATTTTTAATCTAGCTCGTGTCTAATTTAATCCTCTCTCTACTTTTCTTTAACTCAAGTATTGGTAACCGAGAACACTAAATTGGTTAACTACAAGCTCTCGCCCCTATAGCAACCCGAATCTCCCCTACCTCGCGAATGGTTAAGGTGGATTGATTGCAAGTTAGAACAAGTTCTCATATGGCTATCTACGAACACTCGTTACCTCTCGTTCTGGCGTCACATAAACAATTATTGTGTTTTTGGAATTAATAGGAAAGGCTCTCGCTAACTATCCTATAATTCTAGTGATCATCTAATGGGTAGCTATTCCATCAGAAGCATTAGGAACACACAATAATAACCAAGATAATGGGTAATACTTTGTAGAGAGATATTCTCTTTATTTTTCTACAAGTCATGCCAGTAGCCAGAGGCTATCGGTGTGTGTCAAACACCAACTACTAAATTGATCGGTCCGAAAAGTAAGGTAGTTCTCGCTCACCCAAACAATTCTAAAATCATTTAATCAATGACTAATCAATTAAAAGTATTAAACCCATCAATAATAATAATAATCTAGCATTCTTGTATACTAAATAGAGAGAGATTAAATTAAATCACTACAACAACATAAAAAAATAATTGCATTCCATAAATCATTTAAGCACAAAACCAATTCCACATTTACAAGCTCATTCAACCCTAGAAAATACATTAAATATCATAAAATAGGGATTGAAAGAATTAAATCGAGCATCATGTAAATCCCGTGGTTGAAATCACTTGCAAAGCTTCCTTGGCACTTGATTTGTTGCTCCAAACCTTCAAAGTTGATCAAACTTCAATGGAATGGAGAGAATTTTGGTGAAATGGGGCTGGTGCCCCATTTCGGTAGCTCAATCTCGAAATGGGGCTCACTCTATGAAAATTGGGGCTGGGTCGCAGGTTGGAAGTGGGCTAACCGGATGGAGGGTTCGCGGGTTGGATGGAGCAAGTGAGAGGATAGAAATGGGTGAGGCTGAGAGGAAGTGGGCTGGAATTGGGTGGAAGATGGACCGGGTCAGCTAGGGCTCCAGGAAGAACGCGCGGATCTTCTCGGCATGGGGAGGACACGTGGCAGCGCACTGGGGGTGCCACCGTATTAATGAATTCTTTGAGTAATTGTAGCGGTCCCCTTGCTTTTCTAATCTTGGCTCCCGAAGTCCTTCCCCCTCCAGGCTTCTCAGAATAGTCCTCCGTTAGCCTCATTTTGCCTTGGAACTCTAACGGACTTTGACAGAAAAATTTAAAGCTCAACTTTAAAGACCGAAATTACCTCGAACTTTGTGCTAAACTCTGTGAATGCTCGTTAATATCTTGGAAACCTACATTAAAGTACAAATACACAAATAATAAATATTCCCAAGCATAATTAACTTAAAGTAGCACAAAATAAAAGAAAATTAAAGGAAAAATTCGTGAAAATCTTGAGCTCATCAGCCGCCGTGCCAAATTTTGGAGAATTTTGATTTTTGTCGCGGTTGCCTCATAACTTGCGGAAACAACTCGGAATTTTGCACAGTAGGCGCGCTCGTGTCGTGAAGGAGGCGCGACCGCCTTAATTCGACCTGTTTTCCTATTTCGTTTTTGAAACTTATTTTTGGTATTTTCCTTTAGGGTTTCGGTTTCCTTTGTATTTTAGGTTTGTTTTTCAGACTTGTAGCCTATATAAAGGCCTTTTAAACCTTGTTTTGAGAACCTTTGATAAATGATTGAATTGAATTGAGTTTTCACAATATTGTTAGTTTTAGAGAGATTTCTTGGACTAGAATTCTCAAACCTTTGAACTTATCTAGTTTGTTGAGTTGCAAGCTTATGGCGTTCCGTAGTCATGGTTCCTAATCAATTGCGATTAGTGGGTCAAGGTTGCACCCCAAGGTTCTAGGGATTAAATCAACCCTAGGGTTGAGGGAAGCTCCCTATCTTTCGTTTCAATTCATTGTTTCTGTTTCAATACGTGTTCGTGGTTGGTTTCCCTTTGTCAATGATCTTGGATTCACATCAAACCCTCCCCAAATTGGAAAATCAGAAACTCTGGCTGATTTCAACCCAACTCAAGAGAAATTAAGAAGATTAAGAAGAGAGGGAAGAAGATAGATATGGAAACACTGGAACAAAATTGTTCGTGGTTAGAAGAGATCTTATCAATGGTGGTCGTCGGAGACAATGGTTAAGTCCAATCTATCTGGAGCATTTCAATGGTGTGCCTACCGTCCGATTTTATCGAAGCATTTCAATGGTGTGCTGATCGTCCGATCTTATTGAGCAGTACAACGGTGTGCAGGCAATTGATCTTCAATGGTTGTTCAAAACCATCAAATTCAATTTCAAATCCAAACCTCTTAAAATGGTAATGGAGACCCAATTTTAATTTCAAGCTTAGATATCCAATCGAAGTCGGCCTTCCTCTTCACCTGCATTATAACAGTCCAACCCTAAGTAAACCCAAACACAATTCCACTCAAGATAGATATTCAAATCCGATTACACACCCATTTGTTGACGACCCACCACAAAAATCAATTAAAATCACCACTTATAAAACCACCCACCTCATTTTTCCTCCTCCCAGATCCATCTCACCATTTGTTTTTCTTATTTTAAATTAATTATAAGAAACAAAAGAGTGGATGAATTGTTTGTCGTAATTTGAAAAATTGTAAGCAAGCTAGAAACACAGAGAGAGAGAGAGGGAGAGAGTTAATAGAGAGTCAATAGAGCGCGCGAGAGAGAGAGAGAGAGAGAGAGAGAGAGAGAGAGAGAGAGTTAATAGAGAGTCAATAGAGAGAGAGAGAGAGAGTCAATAGAGAATTGATTTATCAAGTCTTAATGCATGGGAATAAACACCAGATTGATGTATACATTTTAGCCACGTGGATCTTCACCAGACTCAGTAAATGGTAATTTTATATTCAAGTTTTTTTTTTTTTTTTTTTTTAACGGATCTGTTTTAGATAATGAAAGGAGGGGCTAATACAGCATCAAAGGTTGAGTTGAATGACCAATTTAGGAAAATAAAAACATCAATGACCAAATCACTAGGAAAGGTAAAGTTCGGGGACCAAATTATATATTAATCCTACTATAAATGTAATGGCAAACTACACAAATGATCCCTGTACTTTTAGTATATTTTGGGATTCGTCCCTAAACTAATTTTTGCAAAAATTTTGTCCTTGTGCTTATCAAGTGAAACATAATTGGTCACTCCGTCAAACTTCGTTAACTTTTAGCCGTTAAATGCCTATATGTGCTTGTCATGTGATTTTTCTTAGGGGTATTTTTATCCAGCCGTCACCTCCTTTATCAAATAGTAGTTCTTGTTTGGGCGACAACTGCGACCCATCACGCCCCCACCATTAACGCTGCCATAGCACCACTAACACCAAAATCTAGATGCAAAATCAAAATTCATATTGATATGATAGTAATCTGCTCGTTTCTATTATCCTAATTTAAATCCAATAGAACCTTGGGGGTGAAATTCTCGGTTAAATGTGTAAAATTGGGTCGAGATATGGGGATCTGGGTTAATGTACTGGATTCTAGGGTTTGAATTTGTACTTGTTTTGCAGACGAGGCCGTTGGTTGTTGGGGCGGTGGTTGAGAGAGAGGGCGAAGGCCCTGGGTTTTCATTTTTGAACTAGGTTTTGATGAAGAGCTCACAGTGTGTGTGTGAGAGAGAGAGAGAGAGAGAGGGGGGGGGGAAGATAGAGGAAATGGAAGTACAAGGATCATCGAAGAAGATGATAACAAGCCAAGACGAGATGGTGGAGGTGAGATCGTGAAGGTCCCACTGGCTGACAGAGATCAATATGCTCACCTCCTGATACCACTCAACAAGTGCAGGAAGTCTGAATGCTCCAAATACAGAGGATCCGTGAACAAAAGGCCAAGTGGAAACAATCGCAGAAGCAGGGCGGTAGAATCCCTCTCATCCCCAAACTGTGTCTCAAAAGGAAGTTTATGGTTGAGGCCACCGAAGAGAGAGACGCAAGGGCAGAGTATAAATCCAATATAATCTTTGTGTTGAGTATGTACACCAAATCATTTTTTTGAAAACGGGAAGAAGAGAGAGAGAGAGGAAGAGAAGGAAGAAAAATAGGCAAAAAGTGAAAGAAAGAACAACAAAGTAAAGAATTGGGAACATTGCTGAGAAAAAAAAACAGAAAAAGAAAGTTTGTCCTGTGCTTCTATAATTGATTCTCTTATTCCCCTTTGGTGGAATCATGGAATCATTCCTTCCTAGTTTTCCATTTTTTTTTTTTATGTTTTGTTTTTTGTTTTGCATTTAGTTTATCAACCTACTTGGTTTTCTTGAAATACTGTATTGGAAAAGATTGAATTTTAGTATATTTCATGGGTTCTTAGAGCAGCTCCAATGGGCAACTCTTAAAGCTTTACAAAAGCGGATAAACCAGTTAATGATGCAAACAGCCGTTGGAGGAAGCCTAGGTGGGTTCAAGCGGTTGATGTTCTTGGACCGCTTGAAGTCATGTATTGTCCCTTTCAAGCAACAGTGATTTGTAAATTGTAAACAATACCATCTTTTTGTGAAGAACGACTATAATTTAAAACAGATAAAAACGTCTATAATTTAAACGGTCAAATATATATTTTTTTCTATAAATAGTTTCTAATTTTTTTTTTCACATTACATTCTTTCAAATATCTTTCTATACTTTTTTATTAGACAACACAAATTTTTTATTTCACCACTTTGGCTATGGATAACAATTATTTTAGGAATTTATTGAACTCTTCAAATATCAAAGATTCTGCCAATGCCCAAACTAGTCCAAATTTCCAAGCTTCTTCGAATTTTCAAGCTCCTCCAAATTTTCAAGCTCCACCAAATTTTCAAGCTCCTCCATATTTTCAGTATCCAAATATTCAAGGTACTTCAAATGTTTCAAAATTTTCTTATAATTCATATCCTCAATTTCCCTTCTGTTTGCCCCATGGATATTTTAATCTGGCTATGACAAATCAATACACACCCGAATATTTTCCTCCAAATATACATAGTGAAAATCCAACGACACAGATTGATTCAAGAAGGGAAAGTGTCGGTGAGTCTGAAGTCCCACAATTTTCCACCCAACAAGAGTTGGAAAACATTGTTCTTGATGATGAAGTGATCAATCAAGCAGAAGACAAGCTGAAAACAAAATGGAGCATTGAAGATGACAAAATGCTTACTAGTGCATGACTCATTATTTCAATAGATAGTGTGAAGGGCAACTCTTAATATGATAAGGAGTTTTGGAAACGAATCACTGAGTAATATAACAAAAACCAAAAGACGGGAATTCCAAGAAAGTCGAACGTCTTGAAGTCACATTGGTACACAATTGCTCAATTGGTTAATGAATTTAACCAATTATTCATCCAAACTAGAGATCAACATCGTAGCGGGTGGTCCGATGACCAAGTGAAGGAAGTTGCACGTGGTCTTTATCACTTGATACGTAAAAAACATTTCAAATACGAGCATGTGTGGACAATGGTGAAGATGAACCAAAGTGGAAAGGTGGAAAATCAAGTGAACATTCTTCTAAAAGGATAAAGAGATCTGAATTGGGGACATATACATCATCATCCGATGCGCATACAAGCATCAACATCGGTGACAATGAAGTCGAAGTCCGCCTGATTGGTCAAAAGGCGGCAAAGAGGAAAGGGAAAGCAAAAACCACCGAGAAAAATGAAAGCAAAAGTGACGATATATGGGGTGATTTTTGTGAAATTGAAAAACAAAAATTTGTGCACTTGAGGAAGTGAAAGAAGCGATAAAACAAGGAACAATTGCTAATGATTATGCAATCCTCTTTAAGGATACTAGTGACATGACAAATGAGCAACTACGAATGCATCAACAACTGTGTGCTCTTCTCAAGGCCAAATATAATATTGTCTAGTTTAAGATTCTAATTGTTGTATTATGAGTTTATGTAATATTTTGATTTATGAAGTTTCTAATTGTTGTATTATGAGTTTATGTAATATTTTAATGAATGTATTTTTTATTTATGTAATTTATATGCATTTTAAATATTTTAATCATGTCTTAAAATAACTAGCAATTAGAATCTAGCCGGTGCAAAACTGGCCGTTGTAAAACTAGTTGTTAGAATCGTAGCAGTTGTAAAACTAGCTGTTATAAAATTAGCCATTCCAAAACTAGCCGTTGTAAAACTGTTGTATTTTATATAGATTTGCTTGTGTCCATAACCTAAGTCTAAGCCAAGGTAACTAATGGGCCTGCGTGTCTGTTAGAGTGACAACTTGTACTTAGACATCGCTTGAATATCTTAGGATTGCTTATTGTAATTAGCTTAGTCTTCAGAAGATAGCCTGTTGTATATCAGCCATGTTCAAGACATCAGCCAAGTTTGTATCAGCAAAGTCCATCAAGTCAATCGGACAAGTTTGTTTTAGTCAAGCTTCATCAGCAAAGTTGAAAACCTAAGGATCGTCCGATCTAGACTTGTCTGAAGATATGCCTTAAGCTATCGGCAAAGTCATTCATTGACCTTGGTACAACGATAACCTGCAAACTTCATTTAATGACTCTTTCCTTATTAGGCATTCATCTCAGAAAAAGGACATTGTACCTGCATCAACTGTCTACCTATTTTTGGCAAAATGACAGAATTCGGACTGAACCTGGCAGAACTACCTATCAGATCTCAACAGCAAGATTAGAGCATTAATGCTTTTAAATTCGAATTCTCCATAGCTGAAGATCTCTAACGGCTACAATGGCTTCCCTAAGTATAAATAAAAGACTCTATTGAAGCATTGAAGAATTCTCTGGATCAATAACTCTGAATTTACAACTCTGAATTCTTCATCTTCACCAAGCTAGTTCATTAAAAGCTTAAAAGTCAAATCTGTAAAAACATTCTTTGAAGAGATCCAAACTGAGACGATTAGTCTTTATAGCTCTTCATTGATTGCAATCTTTAGCATTCATAGCACACGAGAATTATATCTCTGTAGATATTAATTCTCTCGCAAACACTTTGATGTGCATAAAATGCAACTCAGGCAAGAATATCCGGTCGTATCAAGTAATAAAGTGTGCAAGCACAAGTATCGATCCCACAGAGATAGTGCTAGAAATAAATCCTAAGTACTAAAATTGGGCACACCTAACTTTATCTAAGCTAACGAAAATGAGAATTAAAATAAAAATAAAATAAAGGAAAAGAAAACAAGAAAGTAAATTAAATTAACGTAGCAACAATGAAACGGCGGTAACATCAAATCAAGGTTAAAATGATAGGATTGTGATATTTCTAGTCTAGCCAATGTCTAATTTAACCCTCTCTCTACTTTTCTTTAACTCAAGTCTTGGTAGTCGGGCGCACGTTGATAATATTCGCTACGGGCTCTCGCATCTTATAGCAAGTCTAGCTACCAATCCCCACTACGGGCTCTCGCATCTTATAGCAAGGAAAGAATAGCCGCATTATCGATCAAGCACCCCATGACTATCTAAGAACGCTCGTTACCTCTCGGTCTGGCGTCACAAAGACAATTATTGTGATTTTCGGAATTATAGGACGGGCTCTCGCATCTTACCCTACAATTCTAGTGATCATTAATGGTTCGCGACTCCATTAAAAGCATTAAGAACACACAATAATAACCAAGATAATGGGTAATACTTTGTAGAGATATTCTCTCTATTTTTCTACAAGTCATGCCAGTAGCCGGAGGCTATCGATGTGTGTCACAAAACACCAACTACTAAATTGCTAGGTCCGAAATGTAAGGTAGCTCTCGCGGATCCAAACATTTCTCAAATCAATTAATTAATAATAAATCAATTAAAAGCATTAAGCCCACAAAATAGTAACATAGCATGATTGTATACTAAATAGAGAGAGAGATTAAATTAAAACATCACATTCAACATAGAAAATAATCACAATCCATAAATATATTTAGCTCATCACCAATTTCACATTTACAAGACAAAGATTCCAAGAAAATACAACATTAATCTTGAGATAAAGATAGAAAAAATTAAACCGATTAATGCCGAAATCCATGGTTGCAAAGCCTTGCAAATGCTTCCTTGGCCCTTGATTTGATGCTCCAACCCTTTAGAATGAAGACATTTAATTGGGTTGGAAAAGTGGAGAAAAGGGAGAAAGAGAGCTTTTGTTCTTGGCCAAAAATGGGGGCTTCTCCTGAATGTCGCTGCCTAGGAGATTTTTAAGAGAGAGATCTTGTGTATTGGGCAAGCCAAGGGTTCCAAGCTGGCCAGGGGGTGGAAATGACAAAGGGAGGAAGCTTAAGGCTGAATGTGGAAGGAAATGGGAAGAGAAAATGGATCTAGATCGGGTGGAAGAAGGCTCGGGTCACGGCTGGGGATGGGCTGCCCGTTTGGAGGACCGCGGGTCTACATGAGAGAGGAAATAGGAAGACGGATCGGGCCAAAGGATCCAAGCATGCACGCGGTCGAGAGCCGGGCGGCGGACACGTGGCGGCTCTAGAAAGCAACACCGATTAATGAACATCTATAGCGCTTTGCAGCGCTACCCCCTGACTTGTGCTATTTGCTCCGGTGCCCCTGGGAATTCCATGGAGTGAGCCGCAGCCCTTGTCCTCCCAGGCTTTCATTTAGTCCTCCTCAGCCTCCGTTAGACTCCGTTAGCTGTTTTCTTCTTTCATTTTAGTCCTTTCCTTTGCAAATGACTAACGGAGGGCTAACGGACCTCAACCAAATGGCTTTAATTAATTCAAAACTTCGGGTTGCCTTGAATACTCCCAAAATGCTATGAAATGATCTTTTAAAGCTTGAATTCCACCAAAAAAATCTGAAATACAAAAATAATACAATAAAGCACTTTCTTTGGCAGAATAAATATAAAATTCATAAAAAATGGAGACAAAATATGGGAAAATAAATAGAAATTTATGCACTCATCAACACCCCCAAACTTAGACTTTGATCGTCCCGAGCAAAGAGAAATATGGATTATGGAGAAGCTCGAGGACAAGATGAAATGAAGGCGGCACTCAATCAAGATCCCATATGCATTACCATCTAAGAAATCAACTCAAAATTACACACATGCATAAATAAGGTACGAAATGATTCACATGCTAGCTAACAATCCTCAAACACTCACTTAAGGCCATAAAACACAATCCCATTAATAAGTCGCGATGCTCTAGCTATCATTGTGCCGACAAACCGAAAGAGTCCATCAACTAATGCAATCAAATATATTTCACAAGGCAAGAACACATGGCATGGCAATATCAATAGGACTTTTTTCAAAGCTTGTAATGTTAGGCCAAGGTTGGGCTACAAGCGAAGGATAAGATAACAAATCAAGAGAGCAAAGAATTTGAAATCTTCACTAATGACTTGCTTCATGAAAGCACAACTTCTTCAAATAACCACAACCCCTTAAACTTTAAACTTTGGGTTGAAGAAAGTGCATGACTACCACAACAATTAAGCTTCACCCTTATGTCTCCTTGAGATATTAAAGAACAATGGTATTTTTATTTTTATTTTTTTGTTGCCTCCCTTGACTTTTCTTTTCTTTTCTTTTGAATTTTCTTTTCATTGCATTTTTTTTTTCAAGGGGGCTCTTTTTCCGCCATTCAACATTTTTCAAACACCAACACCATTAACAATGCACACAAGACTTCCATGAAGCAACACTTCCCAACAAGAATACGAAAATAAAATAATTCAAATTATGCTCTCTTGAAGGGTGGCCAAAAGTGTATAGGTTCACGGGATAGGATGATGCGGGTATAAGAAGATGAAGTCGAATGGGGGTCAATGTGTGCTCTAGGCACACGCCATTCTATAAATAAAGCTCAACGGGGACACAAGGGATTAATGTAAAATGGGTAGGTCGATATGGCACAAACGATCCAAAGATGGCCTATATCATGCTCTTGCCATACACACATGCCCAAGCCAAGCTATTTAATCATCAAAACATCAATCTCAAGATTATCTAACGGTATCATGCACAATCATCACTAGAGCATAACATAAAAATAATTTCCTCCAAAAATGGGCATTATAGATATGAATGAGGTGAAGCTAGCGCATGAATCATGAACATATCCTCTACTATGCATATAGTAATTTCAAAATTGAATCCAAAAAAATAATGCATACACAACTCAACGAGCGCCAAAATGGAGAGGCGAATGATCAAAGCATAAAGAATAGGGGCATTCAACTTCTTCCCATGAATTCAAGGAGCAACAAGTAATGAGTTTTCTAAACTCAACCCAACCTCACATTTAAATAAATATGCATATAAATGGAAGAGAAGAGAGAAGAGAAAACTCCTGCAAAGTAGATTCACTTGAAGACCGAGCCATGAATACTCCATGAATCTCCTTGAGCCACCCCCAAACTTTGAGAATTGCTCAACCCCTACATCAAATCAAGCTCAAAACAAAAGATGAGAGCATTTATGTAAATATAAAAATAAATAAATAAAAAGAATTTTTTTTTTTTTTTTGTGTGGGAACTCTATGTACACCTCCCTACAAACCCACAAACTTGGAAGGGCTTCGAAAAACGACACGACCTAAAAGACATATAAATACAAAAGAAATAAAAATAAACCAATTTTTCACCTACGGAGGTACCGGTTCATTTAGAAACGCGCACATTGCGTTCCCATAAAATCCATGACCAAGGAAGTTTTTTAATTGAAGTCCTTGAAGCTTGAACACTCCCTTAGTTGCCGACTCCCTAGAAATAGGCCATTTGAGCACATCGGCCATAGGAAATTTCACACCCAACTCGCTTAAATGGATATATTCTTCATGATGCTCGGGAGATGGGTGGAGATGAAAAATGTGAGCCTCAATGCTCGGTGGAGTGTAGAAATAAGGCATCGGGTCCTTGGAGTCTTCATTTGCGCCAAAAGAATCATCCTCTTCAACAATGCTTGGATGTTCCATCTCATTACCCACATTGACATGAGATTGAGATGTTCCCAACGAAGGTTGTCCCAATATACTCGAAATTTCACTCTCATTGGTGAGAGAGATATCACTGCAAAGCTCCATTTCCATTGGACTTTCCTCGGCATTGACTTGAAGGTCTTCTTGAGGTGATGACTCAAAGGCAATGCCCAATTCCTGCATTATAGCTTTCCATTTGTGAGGAGGTTCTCGGAGTTTAAGTGCTTCTGTCAACAAGGCTAGTTGAGCCTCTAAACCTTGAATTCTTTCCTCATTTGTGAGCGTGCATCTTTCAACTCCCCAATGACAATTGTTGCTCACAGAATTCGGATAGAAAGGGGGACAATAAGGGTCTTCATGATGATAATGAGAGAAGGAAGCATATGAAGTCGACTCCATCCCGAATTCACAAGGATATGGAAAGTGATTTCCATAACAATTCTCACAAATTAAGCTCGGATGGGGCGGAGAATAATTCATAGCCTCGGTTGATGCCATCTCACTTTCATAAATTCCCGACATTCCATTCCATGCCCCTTGATCAAAGTTCCAGTTGACATTGTTCCAATCCATCGCTCCAAATGCTAGCTACAAAAACACTCACTAAACAAGCAAGATCAAATGCAAGAGAACAAAATAAATAAACAAAAATAAAAGAAAGCAAAAACTATAAACAACTAGAATTAATGCAAATATATACAATGCTTAAATTAAAATTAGGCAAGCTTGGTATTAATATCAAGATAAATTCTAGCAACTATCCCCGGCAACGGCGCCAAAAACTTGATGTGCATAAAATGCAACTCAGGCAAGAATACCCGGTCGTATCAAGTAATAAAGTGTGCAAGCACAAGTATCGATCCCACAGAGATAGTGCTAGAAATAAATCCTAAGTACTAAAATTGGGCACACCTAACTTTATCTAAGCTAACGAAAATGAGAATTAAAATAAAAATAAAATAAAGGAAAAGAAAGCAAGAAAGTAAATTAAATTAACGTAGCAACAATGATACGGCGGCAACATCAAATCAAGGTTAAAATGATAGGATTGTGATATTTCTAGTCTAGCCAATGTCTAATTTAACCCTCTCTACTTTTCTTTAACTCAAGTCTTGGTAGTCGGGCGCACGTTGATAATATTCGCTACGGGCTCTCGCATCTTATAGCAAGTCTAGCTACCAATCCCCACTACGGGCTCTCGCATCTTATAGCAAGGAAAGAATAGCCGCATTATCGATCAAGCACCCCATGACTATCTAAGAACGCTCGTTACCTCTCTTCGGCACAAAGACAATTATTGTGATTTTCAATTATAGGACGGGCTCTCGCATCTTACCCTACAATTCTAGTGATCAATTAATGGTTCGCGACTCCATTAAAAGCATTAAGAACACACAATAATAACCAAGATAATGGGTAATACTTTGTAGAGAGATATTCTCTCTATTTTTCTACAAGTCATGCCAGTAGCCGGAGGCTATCGATGTGTGTCACAAAACACCAACTACTAAATTGCTAGGTCCGAAATGTAAGGTAGCTCTCGTGGATCCAAAACATTTCTCAAATCAATTAATTAATAATAAATCAATTAAAAGCATTAAGCCCACAAAATAGTAACATAGCATGATTGTATACTAAATAGAGAGAGAGATTAAATTAAAACATCACATTCAACATAGAAAATAATCACAATCCATAAATATATTTAGCTCATCACCAATTTCACATTTACAAGACAAAGATTCCAAGAAAATACAACATTAATCTTGAGATAAAGATAGAAAAAATTAAACCGATTAATGCCGAAATCCATGGTTGCAAAGCCTTGCAAATGCTTCCTTGGCCCTTGATTTGATGCTCCAACCCTTTAGAATGAAGACATTTAATTGGGTTGGAAAAGTGGAGAAAAGGGGAGAAAGAGAGCTTTTGTTCTTGGCCAAAAATGGGGGCTTCTCCTGAATGTCGCTGCCTAGGAGATTTTTAAGAGAGAGATCTTGTGTATTGGGCAAGCCAAGGGTTCCAAGCTGGCCAGGGGGTGGAAATGACAAAGGGAGGAAGCTTAAGGCTGAATGTGGAAGGAAATGGGAAGAGAAAATGGATCTAGATCGGGTGGAAGAAGGCTCGGGTCACGGCTGGGGATGGGTTGCCCGTTTGGAGGACCGCGGGTCTACATGAGAGAGGGAAATGGGCTGGAAGAAGGATCGGGCCAAAGGATCCAAGTGCATGCACGCGGGTCAGGAGCTGCTGGCGGGCGGACACGTAGCGGCTCTGGAAAGCGACACCGCATTAATGAACATATATAGCGCTTTGCAGCGCTACCCCCTGACTTGTGCTATTTGCTCCGGTGCCCCTGGGAATTCCATGGAGTGAGCCGCAGCCCTTGTCCTCCCAGTTCTCTCATTTAGGTCCTCCGTTAGCCACAGTTAGTCTCCGTTAGCTGTTTTCTTCTTTCATTTTTGTCCTTTCCTTTGCAAATGACTAACGGAGGGCTAACAGACCTTAACCAAATGGCTTTAATTAATTCAAGACTTCGCGGGTTGCCTTGAATACTCCCAAAATGCTATGAAATGATCTTTTAAAGCTTGAATTCCACCAAGAAAATCTGAAATACAAAAATAATACAATAAAGCACTTTCTTTGGCAGAATAAATATAAAATTCATAGAAAATGGAGACAAAATATGGGAAAATAAATAGAAATTTATGCACTTATCACACTTGGTCAACAAATTTTTTTTGTACACGATCCATTAGTGATCTATATTGTAAAGATTCTAGTGGAAAACTTAGTACACGATTTTCAAATCCAAAGTTGACCACTTTGGTTGTGGACGTAGCACTTATTTATAAGTGTGAACCATATTAAATCTCTTGTCTATCTATTTTCTGTGCTTGTGATTTGCTATTAGTTGCTAATTTCCAGAATTACAACAGCTTTCAGAATAGCTGATCTTGTCCTATCAAGATCAGCCATCTTGAACTTGTCTTATACTTCACTCAATTCCGCTGCAAAATTCTTTCTAACCTTAAGTGAAGTAACTTTTTCAAACTATTTTTTAAAATTGGACATAGGCTATTCAACCCCCCTTCTAGCCTATTTGAGCAACTTGAGACCTAATAATTGGTATCAGAGCTTGACTCTTTGAAAACAAGTTTTTCCAAGATTAAACTCTTGAGAGATTAAAGATCCAATGGCTGCTCATCAAATGTTGGAAACTTCAAATGTGAATCATTGTCCTGTACTGGATGAAGTTCACTTTGATATGTAGAAAGACAAGGTTAAAATACACATGAACTCTATTGACAAACGTTTGTGGAAATGTGTTACAGATGGAACAAGAATTCTTATGAAGCCAAACACTCTAGCTGCACTTGATCCGACTGCTGATCTTGAAATTCCAAAGCCTGAAGAAGAATGGAATGAAGAAGATAGAAAGAATGATGCTCTAGATGGAAAAACCATCAACATCATCACCAGCTGTGTTGATATCAGCACCTACCAGCGGAACATCAATCTGGAAACTGCTAAGGAAATGTGGGAAGCTATACTGGAATACCTAGAAGGTGATGGAGAAACAAAGAACAACAAGATGTACACTTGCATCCAGAAGTTTGATTCATTCAAGAAAGATCCTAAAGAGACCTTAAGAAGTGCATACGACAGATTCTATGAGGTAGTAAACTCTTGCTATTCTTTAGGAAAGAAATATGAAAAGAAAGAAATAAACATGAGATTTCTTAATGCACTAGGCTATGGCATGTAAAGATCATCCATGAAAGAATCAAAAGACTTGAATAAATTGTCTCTCAGAAATCTTTATGCAAGGCTTTTGGTTTATGAGCTTGAAATTCAGTAAGCTCAAGAAATGGAAAAGAGTTTTAAAAATTTATCTTTACCAGCCATGTCTGTTGAACCTTCCTGTTCTACACCTGATGAAACCCCATCTACATCTAGTGATGGTGATGATATTCTTTCAGACGAAGCCTTTGCCATGTTTGTTAAGAAGTATCAACGTTTCAAAAGATTTAACAAGTCATCCTATAAGTAGTCACCTTACAAGACTGCCACTCCTCAAAGAACAGTTGCTCCTGCAAAAACACCTGCTCCTTATAAAGCTGCTGTTCACCAAAAGGAAAATGAGCTTGTCTGTTTTAACTGTAGGAAGCCAGGTCATTTTGCATCAAAGTGTCCAAAGCCAAAATATGAATTTTACAAAAAACGTCCCAAATCTAAATTTCAAAAACAAAAAGGGATGGTGGCTGAGGACATTGATGAAAGCAACTTGCCCACTTGGTGTGATACAGATTCTGATGAGGATGATTCATGTGACTTTGCTGAGGAAGCAAATATATGTCTTATGGCCAGGGAATCACCCCATGACTCAGTAAGATCACTGCCATTTCAACAGGATGATAGTGATGATGATGAGCTCAATGAGCCTTTAAGGGGAGAACTCATTAAAGCCAACAAAGACATGCTGGAAGAATTTTCTAAATTTAAAACTGCCTATGTAAAATTGGCCAAAAAGCATGAATTTGATGTCTCTGAGAAATTTACCCTGATGTCTGAGATCAAAGATCTTAATAGACAACAAGCTGAGAATATCAAGACTCAAAAGGAGAACAAAGCATTGACTAAAAAAGTGGAATTCCTACTTGAGCACATAAAGAAAATCAATTCTGAAAAAGATGACCTTCAAAAGGTTGTTGATACTTGGAACAATACAAAAGGAAATTTTGATACTTTTCTTTCAAAACAAAAACCTCTTGATGACAAAACAGATATCGATTTCCAAAGTGAATTCAATGTAGGAAGTCCATCTGGTTCTCAAGAAAATGAGACAGCTGGAGTGATTGCTAAAAAAATGGCTGAGGAAGTTGTCTATGATCAGCATCCTTCTCAAAAGGGAAAGCAAGGACTTGGTTTTAACAAAGTTCCATTCGTTTATTCCAAAAAAAATCAGACAAGTCCAAAGGTTAGCAATTTGTCAACACCAATGACTCTGCAAATAGGGAGGCTGAGCAACAAAGACCTGTTGTCAGTCATACTGTGAAAACAGTGATGACTGATAACAAGTCAAAGAAATCTCAACTCAAGCCTATTAAATTTTTCAAAGGAAAGATTGCTAACCTCAACCATGCTAATAGAAAGCTTAAAGGAATTTTGCCTAAAAATGTAAAATCTTTTGATAAAAGGTCTTCCACTGTTAAGCCTAATATCACAAGAAAATTGCATTATCAGCCTAAATCCAATAAGCCTGTCATTAGTAAATCGGTCATTCCCAAGACTACTGATAGTAAGAAAACTCCTAAAGAAATCATCAAACATGTTCAAGGTTTTCACAAATGCTCTTTCTGTAAAGGTCATGGCCACGAAATTCATGAATGTCTTCTGAGATTCATACCCAAACCTAGAGGGTTCACACCTCCAAAGGTTAAAAAAGTATGGATTCCAAAAGGCTGCTAACCCTCAGGACCCAAAAATAAACGGGGACCATATTCTTAAATGATTAAATTTTAGGAATGCTTCATAGTTGTTAATGAGGAGGAGAAAGACTTATGGTATCTGGATAGTGGCTGCTCAAAGCACATGGCTGGAGATCAGAATCTTCTCTCCAACATTGCTGAAGCTAAAGGTCCCTTAGTAATTTTTGGTTACAACTCCAAAGGGAAGACAGTCGGCTATGGAAGTATAGTTAGAGGAAATCTTTCCATCAGCAAAGTATCTCTAGTAGAAGGCTTGAAGCACAATCTCCTAAGTATATCACAATTCTGTGATAAGGGATTGATATGTCAATTCACCTCAAGTCATTGCTTCAACAAGGACAGTGAGACCTGCACAATAATCTTGACTGGTTTCAGAAAAGGAAATGTGTATGTGGTTGATCTGAATGCTGTGGAAAGAAAATCAAGCCTATGTTTGATTGCGAAGACCTCAAATGATAACAGTTGGCTGTGGCACAAAAGACTCAGCCATCTTAACTTCAAATATATATCAAAGTTATCAAAGGAAAACTTAGTGGTTGGTCTGCCAAAGATATCGGCAGACCATGGCAAGCTTTGTAAAGCATGTCAGCTGGGCAAGTTAACCAAATCATCATTCAAAAGCAAGCCATACTTATCAACTACCAGACAGTTACAGCTTCTTCATATTGATTTATTTGGTCCAGTCACCACTACTAGTCTTGGTGGCAGCAAATATACACTGGTAGTAGTTGATGACTATTTGAGATTCACCTGGGTTGAAATGTTTTCTTCTAAAGATGAAACCTATGACACCATAATAACACTTTTCAGAAGACTGCAGACTCCGAAGCTGGATGACATTGCTGATATCAGATCAGATAATGAGACAGAATTCAAGAACAATGGTGTGGCCAAATATTGTGATGACCACGGAATTGGTCACAATTTCTCTGCTGCTGGTACACCTCAACAGAATGGAGTTGCTGAAAGGAAGAACAGAACTCTTATTGAAGCTAGGAAGACTATGATTGCCGAAGCAAGGCTGCCTATGTATTTCTGGGCTGAAGTTGTAAACACGGCCTGCTTCACTCAAAATAGGTCTATAATCAACAAATTTCATAACAAAACTCCATATGAAATATGGAGAGGCAGAGAACCCAATACTATGTTCTTTACCTCTATGTTCTCTTCCATTGTTTCTTCAAAATATTTGGATGCAAATGCTATGTTCTTTACAATGGAAGAGAACATAGAGGTAAGTTTGAATCCAAAAGTGATAAAGGAATATTTTTGGGATATGCCAAATTTTTAAAAGCATATAGAGTTTATAATAAAACTTCTCTTAAAGTTGTTGAATCTGTACATGTCTCTTTTGATGAATTTGATTTTATTGGGCCACATATGGCTCCTAAGGTGTCTAATGATTCTGATGAGTGTGAGACAGGTACAGAACAGCCAAGCTCCAACTCTGCTGAAGCTACATCTTCACAAGTTCCTCCAAGGATTAACTTGATAGAACCTCCAAGTGGTGATAGTGGACCAGCTAATGTTAACTCAGAAAATCTAGAATCCACTATTCCTTCTACAGCAGAAGTATTTCAACCTACATTGGAATTAACATATCGTCCTAAAAACTAAGCTCCAGACACTTCCACTTCTCAAGAACTAAACTCTACTGATGCTATCAGACAAGGTCTACCTGCTGAAGTTAGAGAAGTTAAAGATCATCCTATCACTCAAATCATTGGTGATCTTAATGTTGGTGTTCAAACCAGACAAGCTTCAAGAAATGAATGCATGTATTCTACAGCATTTGTCTCAAATATTGAACCCAAGAAGATAGATAAAGCTCTGGAAGATCCAAGCTGGGTGGAGGCTATGCAAGAAGAGTTAAACCAATTTGATAGATGCCAAGTTTGGTCACTTGTTCCTAGACCCAAAGGACAAACAGTGATTGGAACAAAGTGGGTCTTCAGAAACAAGATGGACGAGAATGGAAACATCACCAGGAATAAGGCAAGACTAGTAGCTCAAGGATACAGACATGAGGAGGGAATTGACTATGATGAGACATTTGCTCCTGTTGCAAGATTAGAAGCTATCAGATTATTCCTGGCCTATGCATCCTTTAAAGACTTCAAGGTATATCAAATGGATGTTAAGAGTGTCATTCTTAATGGTGAGCTGCAAGAAGAAGTCTATGTGGAACAGCCACCTGGATTCGTGGATAACTCAAAAAGAGAGGATGTATACAAATTAAGGAAAGCATTGTATAGACTCAAGCAAGCTCCAAAGGCTTGGTATGAGACCCTTTCAAAGTTCTTGATAACCCAAGGCTTTGTGAGAGGTCAAATTGAGACTACTCTTTTTATTATGAAACATAAATTACTTGTTCAAATTTATGTTGATGATATTATATTTGGCTTTACTAATGAAAATCTTTGTAAAAGGTTTGAAAAGCTTATGTAGAGTAAATTTGAAATGAGCATGATGGGAGAACTCAATTTCTTCCTAGGACTTCAAATTCAACAAAGCTCAACTAGTATCTTCATCAATCAAGCCAAATATGCAAAGGATCTCATCAAGAAATTTGGACTTGAAAATGCAAATAGTTTCAGTACACCTATGGCTACTAACTGCCATCTTGACAAAGATAAAAAGGGCAAGAAAGTGGACATGACTCTTTATAGAGGCATGATTGGCTCACTTTTGTATTTAACTGCTAGTAGGCCCGACATTATGTTCGCTGTTTGTGTTTATGCTAGATTTTAAGCAGATCCAAAGGAGTCACTTACAGGCTGTTAAAAGAATCATCAGATATCTAATTGATACATCTAACTTGGGTATTTGGTATCCAAAGGATTCATCCTTTAATCTTATAGGCTATTCTGATGTTGATTTTGCTGCTTGTAAGGTTGACAGGAAAAGCACAAGTGGGACATGTCAATTCCTAGGGAATAGACTTATCTCATGGGCCAGCAAAAAGCATACGTCTGTTTCAACTTCAACAACTGAAGCAGAATACATAGCTGCTGCTCACAATTGCTGTGGATCAAACAGCAACTGGTAGATTATGAGATCAAGACTCCTGATTGCCCTATAATGTGTGATAATACATCAGCCATCTCAGTCTCTCAAAATCCTGTTATGCACTCCAAAACAAAGCACATTGATGTGAGATATCATTTCTTAAAAGATCATGTGGAAAAAGGTAACATCAACATGCAATATGTGTCTACTGATCAACAGTTAGCTGATATCTTCACCAAACCACTTGATTCAACCAGGTTTGCCTATCTAAGAGGAGAGCTTGGTATGCTTGATCTCAATCCTTAATTTTTTAAACACTGTTTTAATTTATTACACTTTCCCTACTTATAGAACTGCTTATCTTATCAGCCAAGTGTAACTCTGCCGATATTATAGGACAACCTTGAATAAGTACGTTTCTCTCCTGATCGGCAGTCTTCAAAACGAAAGGTCAAAATCAAATTTTATATGAACAGTCACTTATCAAGACATTAAATGCGGACTTCAAAATTCATTAAATGCCATTTATTGAGACGTGTCAGAGGTATAAATAGCAAATTCTCTAATCGACTGTTCACATTTTGCAAAAACTGCCTTTCTTCATTTCAAACTCCAGAAATTGATACTCTCTCAAAAAGCTTTTGAAATCTTCAATTCCTCAATTCTTCTGCGCATAATCTTCAATGGTGAGTAATCTTATCTTCTTAAGTTCATTCAAATTCAGTTTTATTATGTTCAAAACTTTAATTTTCGAACTCATATGAACTGTTTCATTATTGCGCCATTGGTGAATTGCGTATGTTTGATTTCAACATCATTTTATTGTTTATGTCTAATTTTTGAGTTTCAAATATGTCTAATGTTTGTCACATATGAATATTTCCAAATTATACTATTTGATTCTCTGGAAAATGATAGAATCTGCTCTTGTCTAAAACCTTGGAAATGAACTGTGTTATTAATAAACTTCTGTTTGTTAGTATATTTTGGGTTTGGATTTGAACAGTGTATGTTTTTCTAAGGAATTGCTGAAATTTTTTTATCGGCTATCCTTAACTCTACCGATTGTTTATTTAGGCTAAGTCACAATTATCCAAGACTACTGGTACATCAACCTCAGCTGGAACTGATATTCAACCAACTAAGACATCCAAGGCTTCTGAAGCTGCTGAGCTACCGATTCAAAATCTTCCAAGGAGCAGCTATCACCCTGGAATGGCTATTGACACTGAGTCTGTTCAAAGATATTCATCTGGAGAAGCTCTATTAAAAGACTTAGAGCAATGTGGACTTCTTCCACTTTTCCAGTTATATGACACTCACTAGAGCACTGCTATTGCTGAAGAATTTTACACAAGGATGACTCTTCCTCCCTTTCCTGCTTCCAAAGATGAGAAGGTGAATATGAGCTATCTCAAAGGCTACATCCGAGGCTATCTAATCAAGCTAACTTATAAGGATATAGGCAATATCCTAGAACTGCCTATGGAAGGAAAATTAGACTTAACTGCTGAAGAATCTGCCCAGGCTTGGGAAATGATGAGGGGATCTGCCAAGCCGGAGCCTTTCTCTGAAATGTTCAGAAACTTATTCCCTGAAGGTGCATATCACATCAGTCATCTTCTTGACAAGAGCATCTTGTTTAAAAATGGGTCCAGGGACATCTTCACTTCTTAACAGCTGGTTTGGACAAAGGCTGTTATTCTCCGAAAATAGCTCAGCTGGGCAAAAATAGTTTTCTCTATGATATTTCAGAGTGTGGCTGAAGTTCAAGCCAATCTAGCAGTGAAGAGACCCTTTGTAAGGGTGATCAATGTCCTCATGAAAGGCTTTGAACAAATTGAGAAGAAAATGGCCGGTGATGATCTTATCAAGGTGACCAACACCTATGTATTCACTGTGAACAACATCACTCGGTATAGAGAAGATCTAGCCAAAAGGACTGCTGCTGGTCCTTCTACCCATGATAAGAAGGGTAAGAGGAAGGTGACCTACTCTTCAGAGGGGCTTCCTGTTAAGGAGGAGCCTAAGCCTCTGGGCACTGAACTTCCTGAAGATTTTGACCTCACTAGGCTCGATCATAATCCTTGTGAGCCAGATGAACCCTTTCCCAAGAAATACAAATAATTATCTCCACCTCCCTCTTCACCTAAACCTAAAACATCTAAGAAGTCAGCCAAATCCAAAAAGGCTGATGAGTGAGACACTTCTACTTTTCAACCAGCCAACCTTAACACCATCAGTCAATCTTCAACTCTTCCTCCAAAACCCACCTCCAAACTAGCCAAGCTCAAAACCAAACAAACTCTTCTATCTACAGACGAATCTTTTGATCTCCCCAAAACCGCCTCAACTACAACTCCTTCAACACCAGACATTCCTACATCAAATAATCCAAAACCTGCTCAGACCTCTTCAACTTCTTCAAAGTCAAGGCATGGCAAACGCATTAAGAAAAGTGCTAAAAAGGTCAAATTCGTGCCCTCTGCCAATCAGACATCTTCACCTCCATCTTCACCTAATCAACCTGAGCCAGCTACTCCCATACATGCTCATTCTCCTGCTCATTTTGCCCCTATTGACCAACCAACTCTAACAACTTTCATTCCTACCATCATACCCTCTGATTCAGAAGAGTTGCAACACTCACCTAATTCTCAACCCTTATTTCATTCTAAACGCCCTCTAACCTTCTCTTCTGACCAACCTACTCCCAAATGAACCAAACTCAACCCTTATAGGCATCTTCACCAGGAAGTGCAAGAACTACTGTTTTTTAAAAATAGCCGACCTAAGCCAAACCCTGCCAACACTGACCCATTCCTCTTTACTCTGGACTATCCCAAACATATCCCTTGCCAGCCAATGTATGCTGGGGAAATTCTTCTTCAGTGGGGTGCCTTCTATGACCCTCTTCCTCCTTCCTGGTCTTAGCAATTCTTTTCTCACAACTCTGCTGTGCAAGATCTTATGATCTTTAAACAGTGGACTGCCATTAACAGGGATCTAGGCCTTCCTTCTCCAACTAAATTAGACATCTCCCCATTTTTTTCTCTTCCAAAACTCCCTGTCTATACCATTATCAGCCATCTTTCCATTTTCACCAAGCCTTTAGTCTGTGACTTCTTTGAAGTGATTGCAGCCTATATTGGCTTTAATCCTCGTTTCCCTGTCTTCTTCCGATCTATTCGTATACCCATTCCATTCTCTCTTCCCATTTTCATTCATAACCAATCCTATGACGCCTACATAGATAAACTCTTCCTTGTACCTCGCGTATGGTCCAGCCTGCCTGGTACTTCATCTTTCGAACCAACCTTTTTCTCACCTATCATCAGCCATCTTTCTACCAGTCGTTCTCAAACCTTTACCAGCCAATCCCAATCCTCTTCTCCACAACACTTACCATCCTCCAACCAACCTAAACCTACTGATAGCCAACCTCTTCACCCTGTCTCCTTCTGTCCTTCCTCCATTGAGGATCTTTTGAAAAATTTTGACACCATATCGGCCGACATCAACACATCTCTGCAGCATCTAGCGACCAAACAATCTCATACGACTACTGTCACTGCCGACTATATGGCTCAAGTCATAGATGTCACTCGAGGTGCCAAGAATGCAGCCTCAGCATGCCAACAGGCTGTTGCTGCATGTCAGAATGTCCTGCTCGGTCGTCTCTCAAACTCCTCAAATGACTCTACAGCCCTCATCAATGACAAATGTGAGGCTCTTTCTCAAGGGCTGTTGTCTATGATTGAGATGATCGATACCGGCTACAAATAAGTGCTTCATGCTCAGCGCGGTGCTAATCGTTCTATACACTCCTCTGTTCTTGCTACTAGGTAGCTTACGGAAAAGCACTATATTTTCCTTAGGAAAGTGCTTCAGAACAATGTTCATCGACTCTCCACCATGGACTAGTCGCTTGCGTCCATGAAGGAGGAGATGAGCAGACTTCACAATAGTCAGCTGACCGATATGCATGAGAGAAATTCCTTGCTAAGGCTTAAGAACAAAAGTCTTTCCACAGAACTGGAAAATGTCAAGGATGAACTAGAAGAAGTCAAAGCTGAAATAGCAAGACTCAAAGTGGCTCCTAGCTCAAGATAAGAAGGACAAGGTTCAACTTAGCTGGTATACCCTTCTTGGTCTCCGATTTTGTAAAAATCCTTGACAAAACATTGTATTAAACTCCTTGTTTAATAAACAATGACTATCTTTTTAAATTTTTATGCTTTATAACTGATTGATTATTCTGTGTGTGCATGAAATTTAAACCACTGGTTTAAAGACATATTCTATATAGTACTTTATCTGTTTGTCTTTAAACACAGCTTTTCTACAAGTGTTCTTATGCCGCAATTCATTATTTGTAAACACTTTGTAATCTTGAATACACTGACCCATCTGTAAGTCCATCTAGGACATGCTCATTTATATATTACATCTATAGCATGTTATTACTAGAATCGGACATGGTCAGCTTTCATTGTATTCTTGGCCTCTCGGTTGGCAAGGATTCTCCATTCCATTATTTCTCCTAATCAAAGTGCTTTTACCAAGGGTCCCGATATCCATGATAATATCCTTCTTGCTCAAGAACTCATGAATTATCTAAGAAAGAAAGTTACGGGCTCCAACATGGTTATAAAGCTCGATATGGCTAAGGCTTTTGACAGGGTATCTTGGTTCTTTTTGATTAAAGTCCTTCGTCGATTTGGATTTCATGAGGTGTTCATCGACTTTGTTTGGCGTATTATCTCCGATAATTGGTTCTCTATCCTTTTTAATGGTGCGCCCACGGGGTTTTTCTTTTCGTCTCGTGGCCTCCGTCAGGGAGACCCTTTATCTCTGAGTCTTTTCATTATTGCGGCTGAAGTCTTGAGTCGAAGCCTGATTAAACTTCATCTCGAAGACCCGTTGACTGTTTTTTCTACTACTAGTGGCTACCCTATTGTCTCTCACCTTGCTTTTGCTGACAATGTAGTTATTTTCTGTAATGGGCACTCTCGTTCTCTCCAAAAGCATGTTAAGTTACTTTCCGACTATGAGAACACTTCGGGGTAGCTTATTAATGGTTCTAAAAGTAGTTTCTTTGTTGATCCTTCCATGGATGCTAATAGGGTGAATGCCATTGCTTCTCTTTTGGGTTATCGCATTGGTACTCTTCCTATTATTTATTTGGGATGCCCGCTATACATGGGTCAAAATAGGCACTTAGATGGGTTCCTTCCTCTCTTACTCAGGCAGGATTATCCTCATTAAATATGTTCTTCATTCAATGTCTTCCTATCTCCTTGCTGCTTTGGATGCTCCGATATCAGTTTTAAACCATATTGAAAGATTGTTTGCCAATTTCTTTTGGGGGTATATAGACGGTAAGCAGAAGGTTCACTGGATTTCTTGGTCTACCTGTTGCCGTCCTGTTTTAGAGGGTGGAATTGGCGTTCCCTCTATCTCAAATTTGGTTAAAGCTTTTTCCATTAAACTTTGGTGGAGGTTCCGTACTCAAAAGAGCATATGGGTGAATTTCTTGCGTGCTAGATACTACTTATCTAATCATCCCACGGTGGCTTCTAGTAAAGGATCTCATGTTTGGCAAAGGCTTCTTAAAGCTCGTCCTATTGCGGAACCTTTTATCCAATGGAATAATCGAAGGGGTGATTGCTTGATTCGATATGATAAATGGCTTCCTGTTTTCCCTATTCTGTCCAAGGATGATTCACAGTTAGATTCTGCAAAAGATTTATTCCTGTTTGCTTCAACTCTCTCCCCTTAAGCCATGTCTTTGCTGCTTCCTAGCGCGGTTCATAGCATTACTGATCTTCAGATTCACTTACATGATAAAGATGACATTCCTTGCTGGACTGGGACTTCTACGGGCAAGTTTTCTCTTAAATCTGCTGGTGTTATATCCCGTGAAGCAGGTCCTTCTCTCTTATCTTCCAAGTTTATATGGCAGCGCTTTATTCCCAGCAACATTAGCATCTTCATATGGCACTTACTTTTTTCTCGTCTTCTAATCGATAAAGCTGTCTCTAGGAGGGGAATTAGCATGGCTTCGCGGTGCAGCTGCTGCCTTTCCAATTCGGTTGGTGAAACTTTCTCTTATGTCTTTCTGTCCAGCAGCCTTGCTACTTCCGTCTGGAAGCATTTTCACGTCTCTCTTGGTGTAGGTGCTCCTACAAATTTTTCGATTCAGCAGCTCTGTATAAACTGGTGGTCTCGAGCCGGCTCGTTGCTTTACACGATTATCCCTTCTGTGGTTCTTTGGCATCTTTGGAAAGCTCGTAATAGGGCTGTTTTTGAGGGATCTCAGTCAACCCCTCGTGGTATTATCCTTGCGGTCCAAAGTGAGGTTAATCTTATTCTATAGGCTGCTAATTTTTCGGTGATAGATTGGTCTCGAATCAGCCTCAAGGTTCGTCGGCCTAATATGGTTACTATTCAAGCAGTTTCTTGGCTTAAGCCTCCTTTAGACATAGTTAAACTCAACACTGATGGAGGTAGCAGAGGTAATCCTTGTATTGGGGCGTGATCAGAGACTCTGAGGGTCGTTTTATTTATGGTTTCTCTTCTTTTTACGGAGATTGCTCGAACTCAGTTGCTGAAGTTTGAGCTCTTTTCCAAGGGGTTAGCTGGCTTGTTTCTCAAGGTTTCAATAATTCTGTTCTTGAGTTGGACTCAAAGTTTCTTTTCGGTTGCATCACCAAGGGTCATTCCCCTCCTTGGCCTCTCTTTTATTACATCAGCGCTATTATCACTATGCAACAATTGGGAAACTATTTATTCCGTCATTGCTTCCGGGAGGCAAACTCTGTGGCTGATGGCCTTGCAAACCTTGCTATGGATTCTAAATTGGATTCCTCTTTTCCCACCTTTTCTCATCTCCCAATTTCTATTAGAGGTGATCTCCGGATGGACGCTCAAGGGATTTCTCGAGTTCGTATTTCCTAGTTAGGGGTTTGTTTGTTTCTTTTGTTGTTTGTATCTCCCTTTTCAAGGTTAGGCTCCTTTGTCCTCCCAGTTATAAGGGCCAGGCTGGTTGTCCCCCTCAAGTTTGTATTTCCTTTTTTTATTAATAAAATTTAGCAGGGTGACGTCCCTGTTTCCCTAAAAAAAAAAAAAAAAAAAACTAAGTCTAAGCCAAGGTGACTAATGGGCCTGCGTGTCTGTTAGAGTGGCAACTTGTACTTAGACATCGCTTGAATAGCTTAGGATTGCTTATTGTAATTAGCTTAGTCTTCAGAAGATAGCCAATTGTATATCAACCACGTTCAGATCAGCTATCTTCAAGTCGATGCCAAGTTCGTATCAGTAAAGTCCATCAAGTCAATCGGACAAGTTTGTTTCAGTCAAGCTTCATCAGCAAAGTTGAAGACCTAAGGATCGTCCGATATAGACTTGTCTGAAGATATGCCTTAAGCTATCGGCAAAGTCATTCATTGACCTTGGTACAACGATAACCTGCAAACTTCATTTAATGACTCTTTCCTTATTAGGCATTCATCTCAGAAAAAGGACATTCTACCTGCATCAACTATCTACCTATTTTTGGCAAAATGACAGAATTCGGACTGAACCTGGCAGAACTACCTATCAGATCTCAACTGTGACGACCCGAGTCCGGGATCCGAAGTTGAACCCCAACTCGGTGCGCCAAACTAGCAAGAACAACCGAAAAGAATGAGTCACAAAAGCTCAAAACAAAAACTATGTAGTGGAATACAAGTTAAAATGTGAGTTTCAAAAACTCATACAACAACTACAACTAAATAAACCTCAACGACCAAAACATGTGCCGGAGAACAACACTAAAGATAAACTCGACAATAAAAACCTCGACGGCTAAATACACGAGCTGGAGAAACAATAATACTAAAATACCACGAGTTAGAAATCCAAAATAATAAAGTACAACAACCAGCACGACTACACAAGTCGGCACCAAAATACAAATCTAAAGAATACAACTATTTCAACCCATATACTAAGTTTACATAACTTAGTGAACCTCACGATCTCACAATACAAGAAATAAGAAGAAAATGACAATAGAAAAACATCTTGCTAACTCCAAGTATCAAGACTCGCTGCGCTGGAGTTTAGCCTGCAAACTGAGGATGTTGTTGGGTGAGTCTAAAAGACTCCGTAAGATACTATAATGTATTGGGTGCTATGAGTATGAATGCAACAGTAAACCAAGACTCTAAATGCACTAATCTTGGTAACAATTTTAGCTTAACCATTAATTGACAAATTACTACATGTGACTATATGGCATGGCATTATGCACAACAATATAATATGAAAGTAAACATGTATGAGCACATAAAGGCAACCAACCCTATACTAACGAGAGGCTCAATGATCGCCAACCGTCCCATACCAGTTGGAAATCATGACCAACATTCGTTTGTATAGGAAGTACATAAAAGCGATAAGTAAACACATTTAAAGGGTTTCGAAGCCGTTGTTGACGTGCTCGATCAATAAACCAATTCAAAAATTCGAAGCCGTTGTTGACGTGCTCGAACCATAACAAAACCAAGATCTCATAACAAAGAATCTATAAACCATTTTATTTGAAATTCACAATAAACCGGTGCCACCAGTCCCTACAACCCGGAATGGTCACCCCGGTACAATAGCTTACCAACGTTGCGATTTTTGCCTACAAACACTTGGCGCTATTCCCCTACCGCGGCCAACGATAGGGGGCGAGAACCTGATGTATTGGCCTTCGACTATTACGTAGCCCATGCTCTTGTAATAATCGAACGTTAATACACCCTTCATTAATAAACATGCCATGGACTTAAACTAAATGCACAAGTAGAATATTTACTCGACATTTAAAATAAACGGTCATACTCCAAAGTAGGGAGTATACCACAACAACAACATTCAATAACAATACGAATTTTTCAAGTAGGTCACAACATACGTAAGTCTACACGTACTTATAACCATTAAGCAATACTTAACCATAATACTCAACTTAGGATCTTTTTACAGTATCCTATAATCACTCGAGACACTCTGTCTCATGTATAGCATAAACCATCACATAACACTATCGTCGTGTACTATGTATATTACGACTCATTACAAGTCACATCGTCCGTATTGGAACGATAAACACGGTATGTCATCTCATGTATAGTATAACCTATCACATATTGTTATCGTCGTGTAATATGTATATCACGAGTCATTACAAGTCACATCCTATTCGACTCCTCTAGAGTCAGTCATGACTAGTGTTCAATTCGCATAAAGGTTTGGTTTATAACATTATACTTTATTGATTCCGTTTGAGTTGTTACCAATATTCGAGACATCGGGATGAGCCGTAGTATCATCCCTAATTAACCATTCTATCGTCAATACCATTATTCGGTAATATATATTACCCATAACAACCTCACAAATTCATAGCGAGTATACTAACGACAAAAATATGAACGAGTTGCTATTATACAAAGTCTATCAACACAATATGATTTCTCCAGCACCGTGCAACAGTACCGTTAAATTCACCAAATATTCCAAAAAAGTCAAAATATTATAATTATTCCTTATTTAGAAACTAGACATCTGGAACTATTATTTACCACTTTGAATTACCTCATTTGGACTTATAATCATCAAGAATCAGTCACTTAAAGTTAGATCTAATACCCAGAATTTTCAGCAACAGTTTACCCGGCGCAGCTATAAAACACAACCTAAACGAGGTACTTCCCGACCTCTAAAATTTATGAAAATTTACAGAGAACAACCTAACATACATAAGAATAACATATCTAAAATTCAGCAAATTTCCAAGGACGGATCTTTCCCAGAAAATTCTACAATATAACCCAAAGTAGTGACTAAGCTTATTGCAAGAACTATGTATATGGTTTTATAGGATCATCAATTCTTTCCCAAATCATATTTCCAAGTCAAGCCAGCAACTTAGTACAACACAACATCATTTGGCGTGACAAATTTCATATTTCCAAGAAATTAACACAAAGATGAACAACCAACACATCCTACATGCTTTACTCTTCCAATTCAACTCATAAACATACAAAACATTGTAGTTACTTACATCTTGATGAATTCACTCCAAGAAAACCAACATGCAATTGGTGGAGAGTGATCCTCTAGTCAGGACCTTGAAAATGGTGTGCTTGGATTGAAGATTTGTTGGTTGGATGGTGAAGAAATGACTTGCACACACTAATCTCACCTTAATCTCCCACACACACTCTCTAAGCTTCCACGGATGGAAAGAGATGAAAATGAGAGTAAGTTAAAGTCACTCCATGGTCTAAAAAGGCTATTCAGGCTGGTCAACAAGTCTTTGGCACGTTCTAGGTTGAGTCAAATTCATAAAAACCAAAACAAGTCAATAAAACACAAAAATTACACAAAATTGTCCGTACGGTCGCGCTAGGCGCGCGTTAGCGCGCTAGGGCGCAAGTCATTGGGCCTTTTGGGCTTGATTTTTAGGCAACTTCAAAGACGTGCCTAGGATGATCTACAAGTCCAAAATTTTCGAATAAGGTGTCGTTGGAATCTCTTCGAGTCTAGTTTACACAAAATCAAACGGTTTGTAAATCCGAGTTTTTTTAGAGAAAGTTATGGTCAAATTACAACAGACTGTTCGGATGGACAGAATTTCGAGTTTAAGCATGCATCCATGCTTTTGAGTGTATCACTTTCTATCTTATGGTCACAACAAAATATATACTAAGTATTTCCAAATAATCCTAACCCCCAATCAAGTTCGAAACACTCTCGAAACTCAACCAAATTGCCCCACATTTGTGCACGAAGATAAACACGCGAAACATCGCTCGAATCAAATCAAATTACGGATTAACGATAGGACTAACATGCTTGCCATTTGAGAGTGAGTCTAAGCCAAGGTAAGGTTTGACATAGTGAGTGATGTTCATATGTGTACATACACGATATGGTATCAAGGATGGTCTCAAACGAGTACAAAACTACGGTATGATTAAACGTTGATCCGATCCAGAACAACCGCAAGGAAGACTAACATGTCATGCTTATCAAAAATAACTACGCTCTCGTGAATCAACCCCCAAGGGTCCCAACTTAACACGTCACACTCTAGTAAGCATGATATATTTCCTATATGTCAAAGGTTAAAGGTTCTATCTCGTATTTAAGGGGTTTCTAAGCCGGTATGAAGTAACTACGCGCAAAATGGAAAGGAAGTAGGGTCAGGGCCTTACATCCTCTCTCCCTTAAAACAATTCGACCGCAAATTCAAGGATTGACCATCTATGGGTGCATACATACATCACGGCAAGGTTTAACCATAGCCTACACAATCAAACTGCTATTGATAGCAAGTTGAAGTCTAACAAATAAGGTGAGTCATGCAAAGTTAGAAGTCATCAACCTCAAGTGGCATTCAAATGAAAGGATTTTAACAAATAGCTAGAGTTTCGAGACGTGAACAATCTCGAGGTTTCATTGCGAGGCTAACTACCGTCGCTATACAAGTCCAAAAATAGAGTACATCACATAGAGTCCTGCTAACTTATCTCATACACAATTTAATTATCACATGCTCACCACTAAGGTGGCTAATATCGACTCTATATCTCTAAGGTCAAACAAACATACAACACACGTGACTATACACAAGTCACAAATAGCCAATCACAAGCCTATAACTAATGACGTTCAACCGAGCACAATTGCTTATACAAATATCGATACATATCAAACCATTTCATAAGGAGTGATAAATAATCCACACAAGATGCACAGACATATTCGAGTGCACTATCTCATTTAGTTGTCCATTCCGTTTGGTAATAAGGTTTGGCAATTTCTATCTAATATGCTATCAACTTAGTCATCGACAAATATCTCTTGACAACCAAATCAGGGGCCCTTCTGAAGTGGCTTCAAAAGCTTCCGTCGCAGGGCGTTAGGGACAAGTGGTTACAAATATACCCTTTAGAATCGGTCTTATGCACATAAGTATCAAATACAAGCAAATGTAACTAAGTGTAATATATGTCTTTAGTATGCACAAGTTTCGCATTCCATGATGTGATATATAAAATAAAGTGTCTAGGTTAATACGGACTCAAGATCTCGTACTAACGTAATTCGACACTCACATTAATCACTAAAGAACTCGTGACCCAGAATCTCGGGTCTTCCACCTTTATTTTCTCAAATAATCACCAATCTTAAGCCTAAGACGTTCCTTAAAGCGTCCGTGCTATACCTTTCTACGACTAACAAGATCACCTAAGTTGGTCAAACCTCCATACAAAAACTTTCAAACGACTCACACAAGTCATCAACATTCTAGCGAAATCTTGAAGCGCATTCACTATTTTCCACAAGAGGAATAACGGACTACATATCATTAGTCTCCGCTCCCACGAATGAAAGAACTCAACAATTCCAATCCTACATGGACTATCTCCACAACTTACCAACATCCAAGATACGTCTAAACACAAACACTCGACGTTAATCGCTCAACCCAAAACCCAAATCACCTAAGCCGAGGATCCTGTCCTGGCGAACAGCTAACTTAAGCTCTGATACCAACTGTGACGACCCGAGTCAGGGATCCGAAGTTGAACCCCAACTCGGTGCGCCAAACTAGCAAGAACAACCGAAAAGATAAGTCACAAAAGCTCAAAACTAAAACTATGCAGCGGAATACAAGTTAAAATATGAGTTTCAAAAACTCATACAACAACTACAACTAAATAAACCTCAACGGCCAAAACATGCGCCGGAGAACAACACTAAACATAAACTCGACAATAAAAACCTCGACGGCTAAATACACGACCCGAAGAAACAATAATACTAAAATACCACGAGTTAGAAACCCAACATAATAAAGTACAACAACCAGCACGACCACACAAGTCGGCACCAAAATACAAATCTAAAGAATACAACTATTTCTACCCATATACTAAGTTTACATAACTTAGTGAACCTCACGATCTCACAATACAAGAAATAAGAAGAAAATGACAATAGAAAAACATCTTGCTAACTCTAAGCATCAAGACTCGCTGCGCTGGAGCTTAATCTTGGTAACAATTTTAGCTTAATTATTAATTGACAAGTTACTACAAGTGACTATATGGCATGGCATTATGCACAACAATATAATAAGAAAGTAAACATGTAGGAGCACATAAAGGCAACCAACCCTATACTAACGAGAGGCTCAACGATCGCCAACTGTCCCATACCAGTTGGAAATCATGACCAACATTCGTTTGTATAGGAAGTACATAAAAGCGTTAAGTAAACACATTTAACGGGATACAGCGTCGAGGTACACCTCCGACCAAATCAATAGTTCCAACCAACCAACCAATAAAATACCAAATATCGAAGCCGTTGTTGACGTACTCGATCAATAAACCAATTCAAAAATTCGAAGCCGTTGTTGACGTGCTCGAACCATAACAAAACTAAGATCTCATAACAAAGAATCTCTGAACCATTTTATTTGAAATTCACAATAAACCGGTGCCACCGGTCCCTACAACCCGAAAAGGTCACCCCGGTACAATAGCTTACCAACGTTGCGATTTTTGCCTACAAACACTTGGCGCTATTCCCCTACCGCGGCCAACGGTAGGGGGCGAGAACCTGATGTATTGGCCTTCGACTATTACGTAACCCCTGCTCTTGTAATAATCGAGCGTCAATACACCCCTCTCTAATAAACATGCCATGGACTTAAACTAAATGCACAAGTAGAATATTTACTCGACATTTAAAATAAATGGTCATACTTCGAAGTAGGGAGTATACCACAACAACAACATTCAATAACAATACGAATGTTTCAAGTAGGTCACAACATACGTAAGTCTACACGTACTTACAACCATTAAGCAATACATAACCATAATACTCAACTTAGGATCTTTTTAGAGTATCCCATAATCACTCGAGACACTCTGTCTCATGTATAGCATAAACCATCACATAACACTATCGTCGTGGTGTACTATGTATATCACGACTCATTACAAGTCACATCGTCCATATTGGAACGATAAACACGGTATGTCATCTCATGTATAGTATAGCCTATCACATATTGTTATCGTCGTGTACTATGTATATCACGACTCATTACAAGTCACATTCTATTCGACTCCTCTAGAGTCAGTCATAACTAGTGTTCAATTCGCATAAAGGTTTGGTTTATAACGTTATACTTTATTGACTCCGTTTGAGTCGTTACCAATATTCAAGACATCGGGATGAGCCGTAGTATCATCCCTAATTAACCATTCTATCATCAATACCATTATTCGGTAATATATATTACCCATAATAACCTCACAAATTCATAGCGAGTATACTAATGGGAAAAATCTCAACGAGTTGCTATTATACAAAGTCTATCAACACAATATGATTTCTCCAGCACCGTGCAACAGTACCGTTAAATTCACCAAATATTCCATAAAAGTCAAAATATTACAATTATTCCTTATATAGAAACTAGACATCTGGAACTATTATTTACCACTTTTAATTACCTCATTTTGACTTATAATCATCAAGAATCAGCCACTTAAAGTTAGATCTAATACCCAAAATTTCCAGCAACAGTTTACCCGGCGCAGCGATAAAACACAACCTAAACGAGGTACTTCCAAGTCAAGCGAATTCCCAAGGACGAATTCAGCGAATTCCCAAGGACGAATCTTTCCCAGAAAATTCTACAATATAACCCAAAGTAGTGACCAAGCTTATTGCAAGAACTATGTATATGGTTTCATAAGATCATCAATTCTTTCCCAAATCATATTTCCAAGTCAAGCCAGCAACTTAGTACAACACAACATCATTTGGAGTGACAAATTTCATATTTCCAAGAAATTAACACAAAGATGAACAACCAACACATCCTACATGCTTTACTTATCCAATTCAACTCATAAACATACAAAACATTATAGTTACTTACTTCTTGATGAATTCACTCCAAGAAAACCAAAATGCAATTGGTGGAGAGTGATCCTCTAGTCAGGACCATCAAAATGGTGTGCTTGGATTGAAGATTTATTGGTTGGATGGTGAAGAAATGACTTGCACACAGTAATCTCACCTTAATCTCCCACACACACTCTCTAAGCTTCCATGGATGGAAAGAGATGAAAATGAGAGTAAGTTAAAGTCACTCCATGGTCTAAAAAGTCTAATCAGGCTGGTCAACAAGTCTTTGGCACGTTCTAGGTTGAGTCAAAATCATAAAAACCAAAACAAGTCAAAAAAACCCAAAAATTACACAAAACTGTCCGTACGGTCGCGCTAGGGCGCACGTTAGCGCGCTAGGGCGCAAGTCATTGGGCCTTTTGGGCTTGATTTTCAGTCAACTTCAAAGACGTGCCTAGGATGATCTACAAGTCCAAAAATTGCGAATAAGGTGTCGTTGGAAAGCTCTTCGAGTCTAGTTTACACAAAATCAAACGATTTACAAATCTGAGTTTTTTAGAGAAAGGTATAGCCAAATCACTACAGACTGTTCGAATGGACAGAATTTCGAGTTTTAGCATGCATCCATGCTTTTGAGTGTATCACTTTCTATCTTATGGTCACAACAAAATATATACTAAGTTTTTCCAAATAATCCAAACCCCCAATCAAGTTCAAAACACTCTCTAAACTCAACCAATTTGCCCTGCATTGGCGCACGAAGATAAACACGCGAAACATCGCTCGAATCAACTCAACTTATGGATTAACGACAAGACTAACATGCTTGCCATTCGAGAGTGAGTCTAAGCCATGGTAAGGTTTGACATAGTGAGTGATGTACATATGTGTACATACACGATATGGTATCAAGGATGGTCTCAAACGAGTACGAAACTACGGTATGATTAAACGTTGATCCGATCCAGAACAACCGCAAGGAAGACTAACATGTCATGCTTATCAAACATGACTACGCTCTCGTGAATCAACCCCCAAGGGTCCCAACTTAACACGTCACACTCTAGTAAGCATGATATATTTCTTATACGTCAAAGGATAAAGGTTCTATCTCATATTCAAGGGGTTTCTAAGCCGGTATGAAGTAACTACGCGGAAAATGGAAAGGAAGTAGGGTCGGGACCTTACATCCTCTCTCCCTTAAAACAATTCGATCGTAAATTCAAGGATTGACCATCTACGGGTGCTTACATACATCACGACAAGGTTTAACCATAGCCTACACAATCAAACCGCTATTGATAGCAAGTTGAAGTCTAACAAATAATGTGAGTCATGCAAAGTTAGAGGTCATCAACCTCAAGTGGCATTCAAACGAAAGGATTTTAACAAATAGCTAGAGTTTCGAGACGTGAACAAACTCGAGGTTTCATTATGAGGCTAACTACCGTTGCTATACAAGTCCAAAAATAGAGTACATCACATAGAGTCATGCTAACTCATCTCACACACAATTTAATAATCACATGCTCACAACTAAGGTGGCTAATATCGACTCTATATCTCTAAGGTCAAACAAACATACAACACACGTGACAATACACAAGTCACAAATAACCAATCACAAGCCTATAACTAATGACGTTCAACCGAGCACAATTGCTTATACAAATATCGATACATATCAAACCATTTCATAAGGAGTGATAAATAATCCACACAAGATTCACAAACATATTCAAGTACACTATCTCATTTACTTGTCCATTCCGTTTGGTGATAAGGTTCATCAATTTCTATCTAATATGCTATCAAATTAGTCATCGACAAATATCTCTTGACAACCAAATCAGGGGACCTTCTGAAGTGGCTTCCAAAGCTTCCGTCGCAGGGCGTTAGGGACAAGTGGTTACAAATATACCCTTTAGAATCGGTCTCATGCAAATAAGTATCAAATACAAGCAAATGTACCTAAGTGTAATATATGTCTCTAGTATGCACAAGTTTCGCATTCCATGATGTGATATGTAAAATAAAGAGTCTAGGTTAATACGGACTCAAGATCTCGCACTAACGTAATTCGACACTCACATTAATCACTAAAGAACTCATGACCCAGAATCTCGGGTCTTCCACCTTTACTTCCTCAAATAATCACCAATCTCAAGCCTAAGACGTTCCTTAAAGCGCATTCACTATTCTCCACAAGAGGAATAACGAACTACATATCATTAGTCTCCGTTCCCACGAATGAAAGAACTCAACAATTCCAATCCTACATGGACTATCTCCACAACTTACCAACATCCAAGATACATCTAAACACAAACACTTAACGTTAATCATTCAACCCAAAACCCAAATCACCTAAGCCGAGGATCCTGTCCTGGCGAACAGCTAACTTAAGCTCTGATACCAACTGTGATGACCCAAGTCTGGGATCTGAAGTTGAACCCCAACTCGGAGCGCCAAACTTGCAAGAACAGCCGAAAAGAATGAGTCACAAAAGCTCAAAAATAAAACTATGCAGCGGAATACAAGTTAAAATGTGAGTTTCAAAAACTCATACAACAACTACAACTAAATAAACCTCAACGGCCAAATCATGTGCTGGAGAACAACACTAAAGATAAACTCAAGAATAAAAACCTCGACAGCTAAATACATGAGCCAGAGAAACAATAATACTAAAATACCACGAGTCAGAAATCCAAAATAATAAAGTACAACAACCAGCACGACCACACAAGTCGGCACCAAAATACAAATCTAAAAAATACAACTATTTCTACCCATATACTAAGTTTACATAACTTAGTGAACCTCACGATCTCACAATACAAGAAATAAGAAGAAAATGACAATAGAAAAACATCTTGCTAACTCTAAGCATCAAGACTCACTGCGCTAAAGCTTAACCTACAAACTGAGGATGTTGTTGGGTGAGTCTAAAAGACTCCGTAAGATACTATAATGTATTGGGTGCAATGAGTATGAATGCAACAGTAAACCAAGACTCTAAATACACTAATCATGGTAACAATTTTAGCTTAACCATTAATCGATAAGTTACTACATGTGACTATATGGCATGGCATTATGCACAACAATATAATAGGAAAGTAAACATGTAGGAACACATAAAGGCAACCAACCCTATACTAACGTGAGGCTCAACGATCGCCAACCGTCCCATACCAGTTGAAAATCATGACCAACATTCGTTTGTATAGGAAGTACATAAAAGCGTTAAGTAAACACATTTAAAGGGATACAGCGTCGAGCTACACCTCCGACCAAATCAATAGTTCCAACCAACCAACCAATAAAATACCAAATATCGAAGCTGTTGTTAACATGCTCGATCAATAAACTAATTCAAAAATTCGAAGCCATTGTTGACGTGCTCGAACCATAACAAAACCAAGATCTCATAACAAAGAATCTCTGAACCATTTTATTTGAAATTCACAATAAACCGGTGCCACCAGTCCCTAAAACCCGAAAAGGTCACCCCGGTACAATAGCTTACCAACGTTGCGATTTTTGCCTACAAACACTTGGCACTATTCCCTTACTGCGGCCAACGGTAGAGGGCGAGAACCTGATGTATTGGCCTTCGACTATTACGTAACCCCTGCTCTTGTAATAATTGAGCGTCAATACACCCCTCTCTAATAAATATGCCATGGACTTAAATTAAATGCACAAGTAGAATATTTACTCGACATTTAAAATAAATGGTCATAATCCAAAGTAGGGAGTATACCACAACAACAACATTCAATAACAATACGAATGTTTCAAGTAGGTCACAACATACGTAAGTCTACACGTACTTACAACCATTAAGCAATACATAACCATAATACTCAACTTAGGATCTTTTTACAGTATCCTATAATCACTCGAGACACTCTGTCTCATGTATAGCATAAACCATCACATAACACTATCGTCGTGTACTATGTATATCACGACCATTACAAGTCACATCGTCCGTATTGGAACGATAAACACGGTATGTCATCTCATGTATAGTATAACCTATCACATATCGTTATCATCATGTTCTATGTATATCACGACTCATTACAAGTCACATCCTATTCGAATCCTCTAGAGTCAGTCATGACTAGTGTTCAATTCGCATAAAGGTTTGGTTATAACATTATACTTTATTGACTCCGTTTGAGTCGTTACCAATATTCGAGACATCGGGATGAGCCGTAGTATCATCCCTAATTAACCATTCTATCGTCAATACCATTATTCGGTAATATATATTACCTATAACAACCTCACAAATTCATAGCGAGTACACTAACGACAAAAATCTCAACGAGTTGCTATTATACAAAGTCTATCAACACAATATGATTTCTCCAGCACCGTGCAACAGTACCGTTAAATTCACCAAATATTCGACAAAAGTCAAAATTTTACAATTATTCCTTATATAGAAACTAGACATCTGGAAATATTATTTACCATTTTGAATGACCTCATTTGGACTTATAATCATCAAGAATCAACCACTTAAAGTTAGATCTAATACCCAGAATTTCCAACAACAGTTTACCCGGCGCAGCGATAAAACACAACCTAAACGAGATACTTCCCGACCTCTAAAATTTATGAAAATTTACAGAGAACAACCTTACATACATAAGAATAACATATCTAAAATTCAGTAAATTTCAAAGGACAGATCTTTCCCAGAAAATTCTACAATATAACCCAAAGTAGTGACTAAGCTTATTGCAAGAACTATGTATATGGTTTCATAAGATCATCAATTCTTTCCCAAATCATATTTCCAAGTCAAGCCAGCAACTTAGTACAACACAACATCATTTGGAGTGACAAATTTCATATTTCCAAGAAATTAACACAAAGATGAACAACCAACACATCCTACATGCTTTACTCTTCCAAATCAACTCATAAACATACAAAACATTATAGTTACTTACTTCTTGATGAATTCACTCCAAGAAAACCAACATGCAATTGGTTGAGAGTGATCCTCTAGTCAAGACCTTCAAAATGGTGTGCTTGGATTAAAGATTTGTTGGTTGGATGGTGAAGAAATGACTTGCACACGCTAATCTCACCTTAATCTCCCACACACACTCTCTAAGCTTCCATGGATGGAAAGAGATGAAAATGAGAGTAAGTTAAAGACACTCCATGGTCTAAAAAGGCTAATCAGGCTGGTCAACAAGTCTTTGGCACGTTCTAGGTTGGGTCAAAGTTATAAAAACCAAAACAAGTCAACAAAACCCAAAAATTACACAAAACTATCCGTACAGTCGCGCTAGGACGCGCATTGGCGCGCTAGGGCGCAAGTCATTGGGCCTTTTGGGCTTGATTTTTAGTCAACTTCAAAGACGTGCCTAGGATGATCTACAAGTCCAAAAATTACGAATAAGGTGTCGTTGGAAAGCTCTTCGAGTCTAATTTACACAAAATCAAACGGTTTGCAAATCCGAGTTTTTTAGACAAAGTTATGGCCAAATTACTACAGACTATTCGGATGGACAGAATTTCGAGTTTAAGCATACATCCATGCTTTTGAGTGTATCACTTTCTATCTTATGGTCACAACAAAATATATACTATGTATTTCCAAATAATCCTAACCCCCAATCAAGTATGAAACACTCTCAAAACTTAACCAAATTGCCCCGCATTGATGCACGAAGATAAACACGCGAAACATCGCTCGAATCAACATAACTTACGGATTAACGACAAGACTAACATGCTTGCCATTCGAGAGTGAGTCTAAGCCAAGGTAAGGTTTAATATAGTGAGTGATGTACATATGTGTACATACACGATATGGTATCGAGGATGGTCTCAAACGAGTACGAAACTACGGTATGATTAAACGTTGATCCGATCCAGAACAACCGCAAGGAAGACTAACATGTCATGCTTATCAAACATGACTACGCTCTCATGAATCAACCCCCAAGGGTCCCAACTTAACACGTCACACTCTAGTAAGCATGATATATTTTTGATACGTCAAAGGTTAAAGGTTCTACCTCGTATTCAAGGGGTTTCTAAGCCAGTATGAAGTAACTACGCGCAAAATGGAAAGGAAGTAAGGTCGGGGCCTTACATCAACAGCAAGATTAGAGCATTTAATGCTTTTAAATTCAAATTCTCCAAAGCTGAAGATCTCTAACGACAACAATGGCTTCCCCAAGTATAAAGAGAAGACTCTATTGATGCATTGAAAAATTCTCTGGATCAATAACTGTGAATTTACAACTCTGTATTCTTCATCCTCACCAAGCTAGTTCATTAAAAGCTTAAAAGTCAAATCTGTAAAAACATTCTTTGAAGATCTCCAAACTGAGATGATTAGTCTTTATAGCTCTTCATTGATTGCAATCTTTAGCATTCGTAGCACACGAGAATTATATCTCTGTAGATATTAATTCTCCCGCAAATAGTTGGTTAACAAATTTTTTTATACACGATCCATTAGTGATCTATATTGTAAAGATTCTAGTGGAAAACTTAGTACACGATTTTCAAATCCAAAGTTGACCACTTTGGTTATGGATGTAGCACTTATTTATAAGTGTGAACCATATTAAATTTCTTGTCTATCTATTTTCTGTGCTTGTGATTTGCTATTACTTGCTAATTTCCAGAATTACAACAGCTTGCAGAATAGCTGATCTTGTCCTATCAAGATCAGCCATCTTAAACTTGTCCTATACTTCACTCAATTCCGCTGCAAAATTCTTTCTAACCTTAAGTGAAGTAACTTTTTCAAACATTTTTTTAAATTTGGACATAGGCTATTCAACCCCTCCTTCTAGCCTATTTGAGCACCTTGAGACTTAACAATAACTAGCTGTTAAAAGAGGTCTATATATGTACACTTGAGGCACCATAATTTCGCCAACCACAATCTCTTACACTTATACTTACAGATATCACAATCTCTACACTAAAAAATGTCTGAAGACCTCAATCCCTCCTTCTACTATGGAGAAATCCTACGATTCGTACACGATGAATTGATGGACGATTCATCTGAAAAAATGATGATGAAGAAGTTTATGGAAATGAAAATGAAGGAAGAAGCTAAAAGCTCCCACGGTTGTAAACGCACTCGAAAATATATAAATCGAGAGTGTGAAGCTGGACATGACCGTCTTTTCAACAACTATTTCTCCGATGAGCCAGTTTACATGGATCAAATGTTCAGAAGAAGGTACTAGATGAGTAAGGAGTTATTCCTTCGAATTGTAGAAGCCCTTTTAAATCATTCAGAGATTTTTAGATGAGGGTTAATGCAACCGATAGAAAGGGACTTTCCCCGCTGTAAAAATGCACTACTGCTATCCGTCAGTTGGCATACGGCACGCCTGCCGACCATTATGACGAGTATGTACGAACTGGTAAAACCACTGCACTCGATTGCCTAATAAAATTCTGTCGATCTGTGATTGAGGTATTTGGAAGCGTATACTTGAGAAGACCCAATGCTCACGACGTCCAATGTTTACTTCAACTACATTATGACGTCCATGGTTTCCTTGGTATGTTAGGAAGCATTGATTGCATGCATTGGCCGTGGAAAAATTGTCCAGTTGCATGGAAAGGTCAATTTACACGAGGAGATCAAGGGGTTCCAATAATTATTCTTGATTCTCAAGTCCTTTGGATATGGCATGCATTTTTCGGGGTTACATGATCTAACAACGACATTAATGTGCTCAACCAATCACCATTATTCAACGATGTATTGCAAGGATACTCTCCTCAAGTTCAGTTTGCCATAAATGACACACAACACACAAAGGGATATTATCTAGCAGATGGTATTTACCCGGAGTGGGCTGCATTTGTCAAAAGCTTTGCATATCCAGAAAACCCTAAAAGGATAAAGTTCAAAAAAATGCAAGAGGCTGCAAGAAAGGACATTGAGTGAGCGTTCGGAGTCCTCCAATATCGTTGGGCGATAGTACGAGGTGCGACACGATTTTAGCACAAGTAAGCTTTGAAAGATATAATGTATGCGTGCATCATATTGCATAATATGATTGTAGAGAATGAAGAAAATGCAATAAGTAACTGGGGCAATGAAGAAGTAGATCTACCGGTACCTGCATCCCATGGATTTATTAGTATTTAATTACTCTGTAACTGAATTAATTATGCAACTTTAATTATATTTCTTATGATTTTATATTAATTTTCGTTCAATAATATCTATATTGTTGCATCAGTATTTTGAATTACAAATAAATTTTAATAAATAAAAAATATATATTTTTGGAAAGATAAATTAAGAAATGAATAAATTATTCGTTAGACATAATATATTTTTTCTATAATTTTTATGTTTTATAATAATATATTTATTTTTGAAAATAAATTTATTACTTTCAAATGTATATTGGAAAAAATAAAATATTTAGTAGTGGGTCCATACTATAAACCTTTTATGGGTTTATGTATAGTGGAGAATAGGTTAATAGTGAAAAGGTTTATAAGTTGATGACGTGTCATGACGTGGCAGGAGGGATAAACCTTTTGATAGGTTTATTGTTGTGGATGCTCTTAGTTGTTGATTTCTGATAGAGTATTGACATTAATTTGGGTTTTACTTTTGTTTTATTGGGCAACTATATAATTGGTCCCTGTACTTTTTAAATAAGAATGACTAATTTACCCTTGGACAAAATTACATGAAATGCACATGATTTCACTTAACGGAAAAAAATAAACGACAATGGACAGAAGGACCAAATGCCTCAAGTAATTAGGTTTAGGGACCGCTGGCAGGGGGTTAGGACGAATCCCAAAAAGGTCGAGAAGTACAGGACCATTTATGTATTTTTCTGTAAATGTAATGTCATTCTCATGCAATACTTTGTAATACTTCTCCGTTCTTAAATTATTGTTCTGTTTGATTTCTTAGGTCAAACATATTGTTTTTTAAATAAAAATTTGACATATATATATATATATATATATATCTATATATATATCTATATATCTATATATAGATATGTAGATATATATATATATTAAATCTTTAAACACGTACTACGAAATGTCTTTTATGATTATGTAAAAAAGAAATATAATATACGTCATTTTAATGGATAAAATATCGGTTTGATTCAAAAAAGTCAAATAAGATAATAATAATTTAGAAACGTGGGGAGTATTAAAAAGGAAAAATGGCGGGCCAGTTCACTTTCTGAGATTGTCAACCGCTTAGGTCTACTATATTTGTTCTCAATTGGTTAAGTATCTTTTAAGTGATAAATTGATTATTTGTTCCCAAACTGCCTCTATAACTACCTTTCACGTATTTTTAGTTTTGTGATTTTCTTGATTTACTCCTTTTAATTCTGTATTTATCTCCATTGTGATTTCTTACTTAAATTCTCATTCATATCAACTTGAAGAAACTTAAAAAACAAATACCAAAGTTGTTCAATAACAAATTCATTGTGAAATCAAAATCAATGGATTCAACCAAGGAAAGTGTTGTTATGTTGTTGCTGAAATTCAGAGGATATACTATTATTTCGAAAGTTTCATAGAATTTTGGTTTATCTGAGTTGATCGAATGCATCAGATGTAAATATTTCAATATTCAATCGAATAATTGTACTTTGAAATACACGGTAGGATCACACAATAATTGTTATTTAACCAACGAAGAAGATTTTAAAAACATGGTGACATTGGCCAAAATTTTATCAGTTTCTATTATCATTGTTGATGTGTTTGAAACTAATAATGGTTTGAGTTACGAGATTAATAAAGAAGGGAATTATGGAGATGAGATTGCAGAAGACACACAATGCAACTGTTTATGAAAACGATGTACAAAACTTGCATAGTTTTGTGCATCGCGATGCACAACACTTGCATCGTAATGCACAAAACCTTGACAATTGTAAAGGAAAAGCTGTGCATCGCGATGCACCACATCTATTTGACGATTCACAACAATGTAACGAGGAGAACACTGAAAGTAATTATACCAATTCTTCAAGTTCTAAAAGCGATGTTGAAAGTGTCCCATGTTACGACATATGTCTTACTCAAACAAGAAAGGATCCCTTAAATTCTGGTTGGGCAAATCTTATTACTGGTGTTGGTCAAATATTTAAAGTTGTAGTGGAAGATTTTCGCACATAGCTTATAAAGTATTCATTCAAGATTGGTTTTGAATTTATTTACATTAAGAATAACAAAAATAGGATTAATGTTAGGTCTCAAGGTGCTCAAATAGGCTAGAAGGGGGCGGGGGGTTGAATAGCCTATTTCCAAGTTTTAAAAAAATAATTATTTTTCAAAGTTACTTCACTAGAGAGTTAGAAATAATTTTGCAGCGAAATAGAGTGAAGTATAGGACAAGTTCAAGATGATTGATCTTGATAGGACAAGATCAGCTATTCTATAAGCTGTTGGAAATTCTGAAAATCAACAAGTAATAAATAAATCACAAGAGCAAGAAATAGATAGACACGAGATTTAATATGGTTCACACTTATAAATAAGTGCTACGTCCACAACCAAAGTGGTTAGCTTTAGTTTTTAAAATGTGCACTATTTTTTCCACTAAAATAATCACAAGGATCATGTTAGGTCTCAAGGTGCTCAAACAGGCTAGAAGGGGGGGGGGGTTGAATAGCTTGTGTCCAATTTTTAAAAAATTGTTTTAAAAGTTACTTCACTTAAGTTAGAAAAGATTTTGCAGCGGAATAGAGTGAAGTATAGGACAAGTTTAAGAAGGATGATCTCGATAGGACAAGATCAACTATTCAGAAAGCAGTTGAAAATTCTGGAAATCAACAAATAATGTCAAACTTATGAAAGAAAGAGAAATATAGACAAGGAATTTAATATGGTTCACACTTATAAATAAGTGCTACGTCCACAACCAAAGTGGTCAACTTTGGATTTGAAAAATGTGTGCTAAGTTTTCCACTAGAATCTTTACAAGATAGATCACTAATGGATTGTGTACATAAAATAGTTGACCAAAAGTTTGTGGGAGAATTAATATCTACAAAGATATAACTCTCGTGTGCTTTGAGTGCAAGGATTGCAATCAATGAAGAGCAATAACGAGTTTTCGTCTAAGTATGGTGCTCTTCAAAGAATGTTGTTACAGATTTGGCTTTGAAGCTTTTAATGAATTAGCAATTGAATATGAAGATTTTTAGAGTGTTAGTTGAGGTTTGTTCGATTGATGGCTAGTTGTCTTCAATGTTGTCATGAAGTCTTCTATTTATACTCAGGGAGATTTAGGTAGCCGTTGGAGATCTTCAGCCTTGGAGAATTTTGAATTTAGATGCATTTAATGCTCTAATCTTATTGTTGAACTCTGTTAGGTGGTTCTACGAAATTCAGACTAGATTCTGTCATTTTACCAAAAATAGGTAAACATAAGTTGCAGACAGAATGTTCTTTTCTGAGATGAATGCCTAATATGGTATGAATCATTAAATGATCTTTGCAGGTTATCGTTGTATCAATGTCGACAAGAAACACTGCAGATAGTTTTGAGGCATGTCACCAGTCAAGTCTAGATCGGACGATCTTTAAGTCTTTAACACTGCTGATGAACCTTGGCTGGAATAAACTTGTCCGATGACTTGAGAAACTTGGCTTATATAGCTGATCTGATCATGTCCGATAAACAATAGGCTATCTTCTGAAGACTAGGCTAAGACTATAGAGCAATCCTAAGCTATTACAAGCACTTGTCTAAGTACAAGTTGCCACTCTAACAGACACGGAGGCCCATTAGTCACCTTGGCTTAAATTTAGGTTATGGATCCAAGAAAATCTATAAAATACAACAGATCACTAACGGATCGTGTACAAAAATATTTTAACCAAATGTTTGTGGGAGAATTAATATCTACAAAGATATAATTCTCGTGTGCTATGAATGCTAAGAATTGCAATCAATGAAGAGCTATAAAGATTATTATTCTAAGTTTTGAGCTCTTCAAAGAATGTTTGACAGAATGAGCTTTTAAGCTTTTAATGCACTGGCTATGTTGAAGATGAAGAATTCAAAGTTGTAATCGTTAAAGTCTCTTCAATGCTTCAATGGAGTCTTCAATTTATACTCAGGGGAGTTCTTGGAGCCATTGGAGATTTTCAACTTGACTTTGATATGAATTAGGTGCATTTAATGCAGAAAAGATGTGCATTAAATACCCTATATCTTGCTGTCAGATTTTCAGAAGAGCTTCTGTATTGTCCAACTGGTCTCAGTCCTTTTTCTGTAGTATTACCAAAAATAGGTAGGCAAGTACTACATGTAGGATGTCCTTTTCTGAGATGTATGCCTAAAATGGAATGAATCATTAAATGATACTTGCAGGTTATCGTTATGTCAAAGTTAAGGAGGGACTTTGCTGATCACTTGAGGCATATCTTCAGGCAAGTCTTGATCAGAAAATCTACAGGTCTTCAACATTGCTGATAAAGATTGGCTGGAACGAACTTGGCTGATGACTTGACGGACATGACTGATGTGAAGATAGCTGATATGAACTTGGCTGATGTACAACTGGCTATCTTCTGAAGACTATGATAAGTGCAAGAAGCAATCCTAAGCTATTATAAAAAAATGTCTAAGAATAAGTTGCCACTCTAATAGACACGCAGGCCCATTAGTCACCTTGACTTAGACTTAGGTTATGGATACAAGCAAATCTATACAAAATACAACAATTAGCATTGCATGTGGAAAGAAATTCAATGATGATTGTAGTTGGTTCATCAAGGCATCTTCAACTGTTGATGAATCAGTATCCATATACAAGTGCAACCTTTCACACAGTTGTCATTTGACCATGGTTGACGATAATAACTCGAAAAGGATGGGCTGTGGTATAATTGGGCAATTGATTCTTGACCATGTTCGCAGTCGACCAAGCTATTCGCTGATTGATTTAATTGATTATTTGAGGACAAATTATGGCATTGAGATATCATACAGCAAGGCATGGAGAAGCGTAGAGAAGGCTCAAAAGAAGCTATTTGGTTGTTACGAAGAATCTTTTTAGGAGCTGCAGTGGTACGTTAAAGCCTTGCATAAGAGTAATCCTGGTAGTTTTGCTTTTTTGGAATCGGACGATGCTACGAATTGGTTTAGTAGGTTGTTCATTTCATTTCGGGCATGTGTCGATGGTTTCAACTACTTTCGTCCTATATTGTTCATAGATGACATATTTATGAAATCTCGATTCAAGGGCACCGTTTTGTCTGCCACAGCCAATGATGAAAATCAAGGTACGTTCATTTGTTCTACATTTTTTCCTTTGTTTCAACATTATTTTAATTAATATCATAGGCTAATCATGTTTTTTTTTTATGTCCCTATTTGTACTTGTACTTAATAAGAGAATACATTTAGTACATTATTGTGCATCGGGCAATAAGTGGGGCATCACGATGCACAAAATTAGTACTTTTGTTGTACATTTTTATGCATTGCGATGCACACTGGTATGCATCGCAAATGTTATGTTGTTAATTAAGTAGAATGATGTGCATCGAATATAAATTTGTGCATCGTGATGCATAAAAATAGTATTTTTCAATACAATTATATGCATCGCGATGCACATTTTGATTAAATTTTGTTCATATGCTGCAGGTCTGTTCCCGTTTGCATTTGTTATTGTAAGTTCTAAAAATAGAGATAATTTGGCTTGGTTTCTGTCTAAGATAAAAGGAGCAATCAATCGTGAAAGTGCTGTTTGTATCAGATCGAAATGTTGGTTCAATGGAAGCAATACGCGACGTGTTTGGGAGTTCCAAGCATTTCTTTTGCTTGGTGAATATTTATCAGAACTTAAAAGAAATGTTTATCTGTAAATGTTATTCTAACGTGTTCCGCAGCAGTTTGCGTTCAAGACTCAAGGACTGTGCGTATGCTCCCAACATTAGACTGTTTAATGAGAAAATTGAGATATTCAAAAAAGAAGGGGGGACAGGTTGCCTGTAATTTCTTGGTCACCATTCCATATGATAAGAGGGCGATTGCACACTGCCATGAGAATAGATATGCCAAAATGACCTCAAATGCCACTGAATTGTTCAACAATTGGATTTTAGAGGCTCGCGGTCTTTCCATCACTCACATGGTGGATTATATAAGATCAAAAATAATGAAATGGTTTTTGTGAGAGACTTGGGAATGCAAAGAGATGGATTAAATTATTATGTGCGAAGATGGATAAAATGTGGAACGAGTACCTTAGTATTGGGATCACGTGACAGATTCGCATGACACTCAACTCAATATACGGGATTTTATCCGATCCAAGCGTCCAGGTTGACTTGGGAAAGCGAACATGTTCATGCTATCAGTGGAAAATTCAAGGATTCCCGTGTTGCTACGCAGCTATTGTGATTGTGGGATCCGAAAAAAATATCAATGATATGGTTGATAATTACTTCTTAACAAGCAATTGCATCAAGTGTTACGAGGGAGGCTTGATGCCAATTTCAACTACGAAAAAGTATGAGCTTTAGAATTCTTGCGAGGGTGAGACCATTTTACCACCTATAATGAAGAGATTACGCGGATGTCCCAAGAAGACAAGGATCCCATCAAATGGTGAATCTACAAGAAAAAAAAAAAGAAAAGGATATGTAGTAGATGTCACAAACTTTGTAATCACAACTCTAGGTCATGCAAAGAGGCAATACAAGGTTGATTTGTTGTTATGTTGTAATTTTTGAAGTTCATTTGTCTATTATTGTGCATCGAAAATAAAAAATCATGCATCGCAATGCAACAAACAACACTTTTTGTTGGAACTGTTTTGTGCATCGCAATGCACAATTTTTTGTGCATCGTAAGTGTAATGTTAAAAAAAAAAAAGATATTGTGCAATGTAATCAACACACATCCATAAAACTGCATATGAAATTAATGTATTAAAACACCACAAAATGTATTCAAATAGTTGCATGTATTCAAATACTAGAAAATATAACACCACAAATGTATATAAAAAATTTAATTACTAAGAAACACATCTAATCAATAACTATTGTCGATCTATTGGACACTTTGCACTTCTTCTTCCATGTATTTAGCTTAGTCCTTTCTGACCTCCTGATTTTTTGTTGTTTTTCAATTTTAGCTTGCTTAATTGTTTGACCCATACCTTCTGGTTGATTTCTGTCTTGTGTTTGAGTCACACATTCACTTGCAACCGTATCAGTCACCCCAACATTCTTATTTAGTGATCCCCTAGGTGCAGCTTTAGCATCTTGTTGATTATCCACATAGGTCTCACCAAGAACTTCTATGTCATTGTTTCTCTTTACCCAAAGTAGTTCCTTTTCATCATATATTGTTATTGGTCCTTCCCATGATTGACTTAAAATCATTTTATACTTTGGTATCACTTATGCTTAGCCAAGCCTTATAATTGATATTGGCTGATCAAGTGACCAGCCATTCTTCTAACCAAAGATGGCTAATCAAATGTCCAGCCATTCTTAGTTGACTGATGACTGATTTACTCTTGTATATCAGTCAACTGATTCTGCCAATAAATAAGTGACTGATAAAGACTTAAATATTTTCTAAGTCAGTCACTGATAAATTGGCTTAAGAACAGTAGACTAATAATTGTCCTTAAACTATCACTTGTGTAATCTACTGATCTTCAAATAAAAGCTTCCTTGATAAGTCTCCGTAGTTATTTTGGATTTGTGTCAGTACTTAGCGTGTGTATTTCAAACATACTTTTTGCTTTACATTTAATGTATCCTAACAAACATTCCCTTATAAGCCTTTTGTTTTATTTTAGAATGAAAAGACAAGTTTTAAACTACCTCTTCTGAGATAGCACAAAGCTCAAGAAATAGTTGTTCACCACATTTGACCTGCTCATCAATCAGAACATTAAATGCAATGTTAAATGTCTCCAACTGCAACCTTTCTATATCTGCCTATTTAAAGTCGAAGGAGCATTGAAGTACAACAACCAGATTACAAGAAGCATTCAAGAATTCAAATATTCATAACACATCAAGAATTTTCTGAAGCTCCTCCATTAAAGCACATTTACTTAGATAATTTATTTCTTATTTCATTCTTTGTATTTGCCTTTAAGTTTCAATCATTGTACTGAATCTCTCCCAACTACATAGTTATTGAGAGATCATTGATTGTAACACATGAGATTAATTTGTTCCTTTAAACATTCAATCTCCATATCTCACTGGTCCTTGTTACACAATGATCCATTAGTGATCATTTAGATTATTAATATTAATACACTTCAAAATCCAAGTTTGACCAACTTGGTACTGGACGTAACAGTTTTCATACTGTGTTCATTCATTGCTTGTTTTACATGACCAAAGCTTTAAGTATTTCATTACTTAAGCTTCAGTCAGCCTTTGCTACTTTACTTCAGTCAGTCCATCAAAGTTGTTCATAAGCTGATTCTTCAACTGATCACTTCCATTGATCAGTTGGCTGATATCTTTAAAATTGTTATTCTGTTGCCAAAGTTTTAAAATGTTTTAAAACTTATCAAAAAGATTTTATAAGGCTATTCACCCCCCTCTAGCCTTATCATTTGCCTAAAGTGGACCTACAGTTGTTATGTTGAGAACATCATCAAATTTCTGCAAAAATCATGAAAAAAATGAAAAACATTGTATAAAAATTGTGCATCGAAAATAAGGTTGCGCATCGCGATGCACAAAAATAGTAATTTTTTAGTAGAATTTGGTGCATCGCGATGCACATCTTTATGCATCACAAGTGTAATGTTGATATTTGTAATATAATACTAATGTGCCCTTTTTATAAATAATCAGTCACTTGATTTGTCATGATCCTTACAAAATTGGATTCATCAAATACGCTTGACAGTGCCCTCAAATCCCATTTCACAAACCTTGGGATATAAGTTTCGAGAGTCGGTTGCACAACGTTACTCTTCTCGCACAACCAATACTATATAGAGGAATTCAACAAATTTAATATGATCAAATCAACATGCATAATACACAAAAATTGCATATAATAATACCAAATGAACTTAAAGTTACCGGCAGCAGCATCACGCATCTCTCTAGGTGGTCATCAGATGTAGATTCCAAGCTTTCCAACAACAAATCAACGACATGTTTTGACAAGTTGTACATTGATATTGTGTTCAAATCAGACACAAAGTTTGTGTAGGCCCATGTATATAGGATGTTTTGGTTGCAACCAGCAAGGTCGCAAGAATAAGCAGGGTCGTCAAGCCAGCGATGTATTTAATATCTACTTGATCCGGACTCTCTATCATTTCCTTAATTTTTTTCAAAAACCAACTTTGGCTTCAATCTTATGTCATTTGATTCCTTTGACATTTTTTCCGGGAAGCGCTTTTGGAGGAAATCGGTTCGATCCAATTTGTAAAACTATATGTTTATATCCTCCTCTCCATCGTTTATGCTAAATATGAGCTTCACATCTATTGGTTGAAGTTTCATCCTTTTCCTCCCAAACTGGAAACACTGTTGCCCCTTGACGTAGAATTTGACAATAGTCCTTATTATCGAATCTTCCTTCTTACAATGATTGCGGACGACATCATCAGCAATTATGCTCATTATGAGGTACCAAAAATGTGTGTTCTTTAGTGCTGTTTTATGCTCATCCCTGAATTTGATATTTTTAATCTGACATATGAGGGACTGAATACTTGATCTGTATACAATCCTAGCAGGATTTTAGTCATAGCAGCTGCATAACATGTATATTGTTGTTATAGTCACATAATCGAAGAATTACAAAAATAAGTAAAACAAGTTGCAAAAATTGTACATCACGATGCACAAAGTTATGCATTTCGATGCACACATTGATGCATCGTGATGCACAAAATTAATGCATTGTGCACCCGATGCACAAAAATAATGCATCGCGATGCACAAAATTGATGCATCGACATACTCAAAATTTTAAACCCTACAAACAAACAATGTTTTCATTTTTCAGTGAACGTGATGCAACATTTTTTTGCCAATGACACCATACGTTTTTCAAATAATGCATCGCGATACATAAAAAAAAGAATATTTATGCAAATGAATACATATTTCATTCTATTAATAAAGTTGTAAACAAAAAGTACACCTATAAAATGTATTACGTACCTGAAACTTTTGCAACTTCGTATTTTTGTGTTTTTCTTGTTCTGGACATTTTTGTTTGCTTTTTTAAATCGTCCAATGTTTTTTGATGTTGCTTGCTTTTGAATCGTCTGATGTTTTAAGTTTTTGAATTGCGCTAATGTTTCTTTTTGTTCTTCGAGTGGGAAGCCGATGCATCGGGGTACGTGTTAGAAGGAATGACATACACAATGCATCGTTTTTTATATTTTGCAATACATAACGTGTAGTGTTACGTATTTTTAAAGGCTAAAAATGATATTTCACAACAAAAAATATTTTTTTTCAATTAAAAATAATTATAATAAATTTAAACATTTGAAAATTGTCATTAGGGACCGCCTGAATTTTGCCCTATTAAATACGTAAACCTTATTCCAAACACTAATTGAAAATTCTGTTGGGTTGGATGTCACATCCAAATTAAAGCTTAAATCTTTTTTTATAATAATGGATGCTAGTTAAAAGTTTTTCCGCCTTGGCCGACCTTCATTTTCTGACCTGTACGTGACCTGTCCTTTGACCCCAAATGTCTTGTTATGTTAATGTTATCATTATCATCCAATAAATGCAAGAGCCATTCGTGGTTTTATTTCAGTGAAAATTGACAAGATGGCCCCTCAATGTTTGACTCGGTGAGCCGACTATTGGATTCAAATTAAATCGAGCTTTAGTGTGACTTGAATCGATCGATATCAACTTTTACAAGTTTAATTCACGATTAGACAAATATCTGTATTTGACTAAGTCAAGCTTAACCATTCCCCACATTTTTGAAATTGACTATGTGTTTACTTATGTTATGAATAGAGAGGTTAAACGTGCTGATCTTAGTGATTTTGGGTCAGTCTTAGGCGGGTTGCGAGTTAAAATGTTTAATTTTTTTGGGTCACTATTATTGCGAACTTAACTTTAACCCTAGCAAACTTCGGACTATACGGGTCATAACTAAAAAAATAAAAAACGTGATGAATGATAATTTTATCTTTATAAATATCCCAAAAAGTGGGCAGTAATTGTTATTTACAATACATAATTTAGATTGACTATTATGTTTTTTTATAAAAAATAAAAATTAGATATTTTTTACATCAATGTATTTTAATTTTAACATGTTTTATCTCAAAATAAATACTGAAATAACTCCACTTAATAGTTCCTTTCAAGAGTTTCGTTTATATTTCAGTATTTATTCACAAGAACATAAAGAAGACATGTAGTGCAAATGATAAGTGTGTTTGACTTTGGATTGAAAGTTGTGGGTTTAATTCTCATGACGGGTATTTTATCTATGTCCTAAACTTTTTATTACCTAATTAATATTACTGTTAGGAATATGCCTGTGAAACATCTGATGCATATGTTTGCATATTTCAACACAATGATTTGTTTGTTTCCATTATAACGCATGTTTCACAAGTGGCTAAAAGGGCTGCGTACCGGTTAGTGTGGCAGCTTGAAGAAACAATGCATAGGTCATTAGACTAGGAAGTCTTTGTACATGTCCGGGTCTTCGTCCTACCAAGTAAAGATGACTCTTCATATGGATTAGCTCTACCAATGTCAGCAGACATGCTTATAAGCAATGTTTCACCAGCAGACATTCTTATCAGCCATGTCTCATCTGCAATCTTTACCACAGCAGTTTCACATCGGCAGATCTAAGTATCAGCTATGCTCTTCATCTAATAACTGCAAGGAAGCTGATAATTCACAAGAGGAACATCGGTCGTTACTCGAAGCTACAATTCAAAATAGACTGTTACAAGATCTTTCTAACAGCTCAAGATTCGCATCGATGTCTTTGCTTTCACTATTATTCAAAAGAAATTTCCTGTTCCGTGGATTGGTCCCAGTCTTCAAAGCTACACTCCATAAAAGGGCAAACACAGTGCGCTACATCCCAGGCCTACATGTCACGTCCCATCCTGACAGCCTGAATATTCATGGACAGACTCCTAGATAAAGCTTAAACGGAAGGTCTTTGCCCAACAATTTGTACAATGCACTCTGATGCATTAATGATCCAGATCTCTAACGAGCAAAACTCATTCAAGCTTCAACGACTCTTTCATCTTCTTCAGCCTATAAAAGAAGACTCTCATTCTCTCATTCAGGTGTGTGAAAAGGTGGTGATCTTAGTGCTTCCAATAAAAAACAACACTTCAAATGAGAAAAACACAAGTGTAAGAACAAACACTTTGTGAGAGAGAAATCTAAAATTTCTAAAGCAAAGAAGCTTTGCTTGATCAAGAATCTCTTTCTTGATTTGAGTTCTTTCGTCCTTCGAAAGACTCAGTCTCTTTAGCAGCTATATTTCAAATCCATAGCTAGAGACTAAGCATCCTGCACATCGTTGAAGATTGACCAAGCTTGAAGATGTCTGATGAAGAACCAGAGCCTAATAATCCATACTGCAATCATATCAGCAGACTTATACTACATTATAAGGGATGTCGATTGTGCAAAGAACTGTCATCATTCTTGGCCAAGTGCTCAGCACTCAGTTGTTCAAATACTAGTTATTTGAACAATGCCTAATATTCTCTTCTTACAACAAATTTATCGAATTGATACTACAGGAAGACAACATAATAAATGTTGACTACGTCTTTCAATGTATTTTCGATAAATTTGATTTCGCTTTCTTAATCTCTCATTTTTCTTTCCTAGGAGATTGCTAGGTGAAAGAGTCTAGGTTGATGTACTAAGCATGTTTGCCTTTGAGTAAACCTCTGCTGAATTTAATATAAATCACATTTTATTACATTCAGCATTTACTTATCTTTCCTGTAATATATACTATATCTTGTGCAATCTGGTTATGGAAAGTAATTGATGCATCTAATATAAGATTTTAGTTTACTGTTATGATAAACATGTACCTATTTGTTTACAGCTGTTTTAATCTTAATTGCTATACTTATGCTGCATGTTCTTCCGCTGCTTAATCTCTTCTATACCAGTAAAGTATAACATAATCTTCCTACCAGCAGTCCTTGAAATCTGCTCATGCACATCAGCTGATTTCACTATATCAGCTATGTTGCTTAAACTTGAAAGATGACCTATTTTATTAATTATTTCATCATTATTCCTCATCATAAACTTTAAATCAGATGAAATCTTTAATAAAGGTCATATAGGCTATTCACCCCCCTCTAGCCTATATTCTGAGCATATCAACATGGAACTAACAATTACGCGGACCGGAGGGCCAGTCCTAACGGGCCGCAGGTAAAACAGTTCGGGCCAAAATACCCTGATTTTAAACGGACCAATGAATCTGATTGGTATAATGATGCATGCATGAACGCAATCACACACGAATATGCGCAAAACTTAATTGAACAATATGTGCCGTAGACAAGAAAAATACAAGTGACGTTGAGAATTTGGGGATGAATTTTTTTAAAGGGAGAATGGGGACGAATTTTTTTTAAGGGAGAAAGAGTGTATATAACACCCGTGAATTTAACATTTTATGTGTTTAATATGTAGTTCTTTCTGAGGTAGTATATTTGAAAAATGCTAGGGTTGTATAAAAAACTATGTTTAGGTTTCATTTCATTCACTGGTTAATGTGTTATACTCTTTCCGTTTCATGCAAAGAATCCATTATATTATTTTAGAATGTTTTACTTAAAGAGTCAATTTTTTAAAAAATTATACTTACAATTTTTATAATATTTCATCTTTACCCTCCACTTGTGTTGAATCATCTTGGTTGTACTTAATTTTTTTTGTAAGTACGACCAACTCTAATAATATTAATATATTTCTTAATAATTAGACTTTTTCAAACGTGAATTCTTTGGGTAAAACAGAGGGAGGTGTATCTTGAAATGTGTTATAGTATGCTCTTTGGCCTTTAATTTTAGATTTTAATAATGGCCTACTTTTGAGACTCATTGGCCTTATTTGTGATTCACTAGAGATAATTAAAGGAGTTGCATTACATTAAACTAAGTGTATATGATTAGTTTAGCCTTAATTAGGATAATGTCACTAATTGCATTTAATTATATGCCTAGTCATGTTTATTTAGACCTAATCTTATTTATTTAAATTTAATCACAATTAAGTGAATTAAGCACAGAATCAGGGCCTGACCAATCATGCTTGGAGGTACCTCCTCCTTGAGCCAACACAACTTGCAGCCTCTTGACACCTCATGATATTCTTTGAGGCTTCTCTTGGAAGTTGGAAGCCAAACACAACCATGTAAGCATTTTCAATGTTATCCTCTAATTTTTTTTATTTGACATACTTAAATAAGAAGACCTCATTCACATGTGACAAAATTTTTTAAAATGGAGTCCTCTTTTTAAACGTGCCCCAATACAAGCTTTCTTTTAGAACATTATTTCAGACGTGATATTATTTTATAATTAATTATAAAAATTAATAAAATAAAAATTACTATTACTACAATTGATTGACGGTAAAAAATAATAATAAAAACTAACGGTAAATGACGTGGATGAAAAGAGATCCTCTAGGTGATGTAGAGGATGTCTTTTAAAGTAAATATCACCTCATCTCCACCTTAACATAAGTTTGCATCGGAGAAGATTTTTTTTAGAAAAAAATCTATTTTTTCTTACGTGTCTAGCATTTTTCACTAGATAGATGATTGCATTGGAGAAGCTATAAACACTCAAAATCTTCCCATTTGAGAAAAACGGGATTGAGAGAAAAGAAAAAAAAAACGGAGGAAGAAGGGGCTTTCGAAATTTGATCATGCTTCCAACAAATTGAACCAATTAGATGCAAGAACAACATGTATGAATCATATGGATGCGAACAAATTTAGATTTAATCAGTGGAATTAAGAACTAGGTAAAACAAATTGTTTTATTCATTCATGTTATGTAAAATAATTTCTCTTTGAACTGATTATGTGGGATGGTGTTTCACATGTTAATATGCTTATCTGAGTGAGAAAGTGCTGAATATAAGCTTTGTGTGTTCTAGGGCTGAACATATGCCTATTTAAGGTTATTCCCATAATGAATAATAACGTCGTTTTCCATTATGAATAAAGGAAACATTGTATTTTAGATCTCAAATCTAAACTGGTGAATTATGTAACTTTATTTTCCATAATGAATATTAGAGGTGGCAAACGGGCGGACTGGGCGGGTATGGACAGTGCCCATATAGATTACGGGCTCAAATGGGCGGGCAAGTGAGTGTCCAATTAATTACACGTATAAATGGGCGCCTGACTTGCGCCCTATGCGCCATTGAAAACAAAGATGATATACATAATTCATTATTTTGATTGAGATTTTAAAACAAATATGAGAGGGAAGTTGATTATAAAGGCAAGATAAAAACTAAGTTATATGTATTAAGAAAAGAATCATCTTATCAATGAATCTATATGTATTAACAAATATGAGAGAGAAGTTGATTTTAAGCTAGATTCATTGATCGGTCCTCTTTTTTTGTACTTTTTCTCAATTTATCTCGTTAAAGTCTAGTGATATGAAGTAATTATAAATTAGTCTTTCTATTTCAAAATAAAATTTTTTTCACTTCAAGAAAAATATTTACTGTTTTATTTAAAGACATTTCACTAAAGAATCTAATTTTACTAATATTTATATATTTATTAATTATTAAAGTGTTCAAACGTAAATGTTTTAGTTAGACAGAGGAGGGAGCATCAGACTGTGACTTGTTAGCAAAGGTTGGAAAATGAAATGGTTATTACTTAATACATATATACATGCAGTTGCTTTTTCCCTCCAAAAATATGGTGTTTGTTCTTGATGCTAGTAAGTGAGTTGGTATTATGGAATATGGGTATCACTATGAATGACATGTGGTTAAATGGGCCACTTTATCCAATAAATTAGCCCATTTATGACCATTAACAATTCTATATGTGCCCATACCCATTAATTAGTGGGCGGACTGGGCGGACATTTGGACATGGGCAAAAATTGCCATCTCTAATGAATATGAAAGGGCAGCATTGTATTTTAGAGCTCAAATCTGAATTGGCGAATTATGCAAATAAGCTAATTATGATTCCCATTTTAGTAGGCATAGTTCAAGTGATAAAAGGGTGTATATGTGAAATCCATATTCCGGCTTGGGATAAAGTATATCGGCCTCACTTGAGATAGTGGGTTTCTATCGAATATTGTCCCGACCCATTCGATTGAGTATACATAACCACTCCCTCTTTACATCCGAGGTACATCATTCTTTATACAGAGAAAGTGTAGTATAGTCTCTATTCTCTAATGGCTGGAATATTGATTACCACGCCGGAGGGATTTGGCGGGAAACTCTCCCCCGCCCCTCTCACGGTATTTCTTTTTTCAGATTAAATAAGTCAAACAAACTAGATATCCGACATTCATGACACGATGACGATCCGTTGGGCATACCCGGTACAACGGACTTTTTGGCATCATCAATATGAAATATGAACATTAAGATTAATTCCACCAAATAAGGTAATCTTTCCATAACGATCAAATAAGAGTAATATTATGGTTTAGAGATTTAAACTTGAGTGAGTTGGGTTATATGAACATGGATCGTTTTAGCTTATAAAGAACTAGAATGCAAAATTTGAGTGCACTGCTTCGCCCTTTACCCTAGAACGTGCCAAACTACATTTCATGATTCATTTTGTGTACATAGTGAAATATTAACTTAGTGGTTGTTTTTGATTGAATTAGTCCAACTATGTATTTCTTAAACATGAAGTAATGGCGCCGACATTTGGATCGATAGAACATAGCATGTATATATCATGCTCATTAGGATGTGTTTTACGTTTTTCAAGTAAGATGAATAGATCATAATTTGAATTGTGTTCAAGTGAGAAGAAGATTAGATCTGAAATGAGCATGTGCTATGCTTATTCAGTTAATTGCTCAATTAAGATGTAATTATTGATTTGAAACGTAGGAGCAAAGTGTTGTGCGAGACAAAGTGCTACGACGTGCTACAGGTTAGGATTCACCTCTTGAACTCGTACAAACACCTCGAGTCCAACGACATTTGGATAGTTTGTTATAACTGAATTTGTACTTAAGGGGGGAAATGGTTGAACACAAGGAATGCACGAGGTGGGGAGCTAGTGGTACTTGAAGGTTGATCGTAAGCCCGACCCAAACCCATTGCCATAGCGGGAATAGCACCATCTCCTTAATTACTAGCCAGACGTAGGTGGCTTGTCTCACATGATGCTTAAGTCGTAAGGGACTACGGTCATGAGAGCTTATCCCGGGATTGTGATTGATAATGACATGGATTACTATCAATGGCAATACAATTGATTTGGAGTAATAAGGTTGGAATGGTCAGGGCTGTACCTCGACTCCTGTATCCTTTATGAAATGTAAATATTTGAGTTCCTTTATATTTTCCTGGAGTTTGAAGTGATGATCATGCTTATGTTCCTTTCATGTTTATTGACGTGCTTACTATGTATGAGTTCATATATAAGTTTTAATGCATTGTAGCTTCTTGCTGGGTTCCTATGACTCACTCTTTTGTTATTTGTTTTCCTTAGCTAACAAGAAAATGTAAGTAAAGAACACTAGAAAATCAAAGGAGAATTATTTTAGGTTGCAGATTTGTCTTGTGTAGGGGTCTATGATGGATGTAATTAAATGTAAAAGGATTGTTATTTAGTTATATATTACTGCATCGGAAGAGTGATGGAATGAATGTAAAGATAGTTGTTTATATTCAATTTTGAGGTTTACATTTAAATTTGGTTATGGTTACATTTCCTTTAGTTGGTGATTTGTAGGGGCGGATCCAGGATTTTGGTTCCACGTGGGCTTGGTAAAAATATTATAAACAGTAATAACCGTGCAAAATAACATCATTTATCGAAAAAAAAGTTACATATAGTCGGTGACTTAATAAGTCTTACCCATTACATACATAATCATTAAAGAGCTTAAGCTAACTAAATATAACTCTACGGGTCCCTAAAGCTTCAAACTCTTTGATCACCTCGTCATTGCTAACACACCTATAAATTTTGATCAATTATATGGACAATCATCATTTTTTAGAGAACCAATATTTAAAATTCAAATCATTTTAGATGAAAACAAATAAATCAAAAGGAAACACAAATATATTCAATTTACATTAAACACAAAAAACCAACATTTTGAAATATTATAATTTATAAAGATAACAACTAAACAGTTAAGTTAAATGTCTACATTTTGGGACTAAAATGTGTACAAAATATAAAGATCTAAAAATAATTACTACAAATTTAGTATGCAAATATATCACATTTTTATGATTTTATCATATAATCAAACAACTATCAAATAATCAAAATTCAAAAGTCAGATTCAGATCAGAGATGGCACCCACCGTGGCACCGTCATCCCATCCGTCGCACCAAGTGAATGAGGGAGACTGCCAATAGGTAAGGTGGGTCAATGGCCAGTGGGAATTGAAGCAGCAGAAGAGAAGGAGATGAAGCTCTTGATGGAGAGAGTGGGTGGAGATTGAAGAGTTAAGAGTGGGCTGGGGGGCTGGGGGTTCCGTGTGGGTTTGGGTTACCCAAAAAAAAATTTTTTGGACAAATTTTGAGGTGGGCTTGAGCCCCCCTCACGTGACTACAAGATTCGCCCCTGGTGATTTGTGGAAAATACTTTAGTAATTGGTTCATGTCTTGATGTGTTATTCAAGGTGTAACAAAGACACTTCATCCTCCAACTCGGAAAACTTATCCATGAAGACAACTTTAATGCACAAGCAGAGATCAATCGGCAATAAGCTAGCAAACACCGCTTATTTCCATCTATTCTCATCATTTATAAATTTCGCAATGGACTTTCGTTGCTCCATCAAATGGAGTGACGCTATAGCTGTTATTCATCGGAGGAGATTGTTACTCATATGAGGAGATTATTGGGAGTATGCCTATGTAAATAAATAATATCCATTTGTATATTCTCTTATTCATGTGATTTGCTTGTACCTATTACTTAGTCTTAGTTAGAGTGACTAGATGGCCTGCGTGTCAGACAGTCCGTGGCAACTCTAGGTTAGGACTACGGATAAACTCAACCAGCTATGAAACAATGAGAAAACATGGAAAAAAGCACAAGTGAACAAATTTCTGTTGATTCATCAAAGATAGAAGCTGTGCAACGCTGTTGAACCTACATAAAGCTCAAGTGAACAAAATTCCGCTGATTCAAACTCTGCTAATTTCTAGCAACTTCACCAAAGGACAGAAGTCAAATCTTCATGCTTACGTGGAAAATGACAAGGCTTATCTCTCCAGATATCCTCCCAAATTTTCTGGAAACCTTTTCAGAAATCCATCATATCACTTCTGCGTATCTACACACTATCCAACATATATTTTCTTTTTGATGAATAGCTCTTGCATCAAGTTAATTCATCAAGCTATCATCAAGTGCACTACAAGACAAAAGGCTACTGTGCGAGAACTTATAAAGCTACTTTTCAGCTTGATTCCGACACATAATTTCTCGAAGACCTTTAAGGAAATCCTTTATCCAACAGTTCAAGCAATGTACTCGAAGTACATCAGCACATTAAGTTCAACGGATAGAAGACAATCAATACCTTCAAACGGCTACCCCATCCTCTCTACCTATACAAGAAACATCTTCCTTCATATATAAAAAGAGGATATATACTGTGAGCGCCCCGGATCCACCCTTCGGAGAAGGCCGGCCCATTTTGGGCCTTTTTCGCTCTTGTCTTGTGGTTTTCCTCTATTTCATTTTATGGTTTGATAAACATGAAAAACATGTTTATCTTTGAAAACAGAGTCGCCAGTACTCTCGTTTATAAAGTAAACGGGAGAAAAACTTTAGATTATGGGTTCGGGGGTCAAGTTACGATTTGGGAAGGTTTTACGCACCCAATTCGTCCTTTCGGTCTCTTCACATTTGCATGCTTGTATTTAATTATCACAAGTTTATTTATTTTATAGAATATATATTACATGTATTTACAATGTATTTGGAATGCATTAAAATAATTACATACATTTATTTCATCTATTTACATATCTAAACTAACGAACGAAAGGGGTTACCTTCTGTCATTTTTTACAAAAATCGGGCCACGTTCTAGGTTGTTGTATTATACCGGATCAAGCTAGCTTGTAGCCTGACCGTTATGCTTCCACTGCTACCGATCGAGGAAAGGACGACTTTCATTTTGTGTGTGTTGAGATAGAGTCGATACTCTTTTCTCTTTTCTTTCTCTCTTTTCTTCCTCAAAAAGAGGCTTGATAGAGAGAGAGAGAGTTGTGTGTGTGGGTGTTGGTTATTAGGGAGAGAGTTGATGATGATTGTTGTTGTTGTTGTGGGAGAGCTGGGAGCTCTATTTATAGAAGGCCTGGGAGATGAAACACTTGGGGCCAAGAAAGGAGAAAGGTTCCTTAGGCCTTTAAAGTCTTTAGCAGCCGACGGCTAAGCTTTGAGGACAAAATGCATGTTTGGTGCGTGGCGCACCTAGCATGGTGCCCGCGTACCAAACCCTGTTTTATGCTATCAGTGTACCAAACCCTGTTTTTGGCTTTTCTAGGCTTTAATTGTGTTTTGTACTTGGGCCCTTCTAAGCTGTGTGTCTTCAGTATAGACCCTTGATGTTGATCTAACGGAAGGTTGTTTGTGTGTTGGACGTCGTTAGTCCTGTTGTATCTTTGAGTTTGATCCTTGATGTTAATCTAATCAAAGTTTGTTGTATTTGTTGGACGTTGTTGGTCCATTGTGTACGTTGTTTCCTGAAATAATCATAGAAACATGTGTTAGTCCATTTGTAAATTAACAGTTATTTATAGGACAATTCGTATAATGTAGGTGTATGAATTCTGGGTGTTTACAAAGCCCTCAACTACGTTTGTTTAGAAGTAAGCGAGTGTCGTCGAAAAAGATAGACATCCAGCTTCATACTAGCAGTTGGATGGTCAAACTCTGCATTAGAGTTTATGTGACAATGTATATATGCGTATGGGTGACAACATGTGTCAAAAAGCGACCGGATCTCCAGGGGAGACTGCCTACGTATCTCTATAAAGAGAATCAGGTCGAAACGTAGTTCAAATCTCTTCAGCGAAGAAATTTGAAATGAAATCTGCTGGGGATAGGCGACAAGGTTTGCCCTGCGGTGACCGGATCTCTAGGGGAGGCTGCCTATGTATCTCTATAAAGAGAATTAGGTCGAAACGTAGTTCAAATTTCTTTAGGGAAGAAATTTGAAATGAACTGCTGTGTTTGGGAGTGGTTCATTTCCAAACTCCGGGTCTATACCTGTTGGGAAACGACCAAAAAAAAGCTGTACCAATCCAAAATAAGGCAAATTACAGTTTAGGATAAGCTGTAAATTGATAAGCTGTGTTGGATGGCAGGGCCGTTGAGCGGTTGATTTTCATGTGCCTCAGGTTTGAACCTATGGGGGAAATGACCGGGTAACTGGGTGTGCAAACATGTGTGAATGCACTGCAAAGTGGTGTCCAGGGGACACTTTGTTGGGGATGATGCGCACGACGATTGACGATGTATTTGTTGAGATATGCTGTGTAGAGTCCCATGGGGATTCTGCTGGAAATGATGGATTAGACGGTAGGGCCGTTGGGAGTAGCTCCGCTGGGGATTGTTCTTGAAAATATGTCGATGGGGGACTTCCGTTAGGGTGTCCGGTTAACGACCGTTAGTTGGACGTTAAGTTGCCGTTAGAAGGACTTGAGGGTGCAAATTGCAAAATGCTAAAACTTGGAGGGAAAAAGGGAAAATCCCTTTCTTCCTTAAAGGAAGAACACGGCAACAGCAAGCAGCAGCTTGCTGTCATTTTCTTCTTTCTTTTCTCTATCATCTCTTCTCCGATTTCTTCCAAATTTCTTCCGCAATCACTCAAATTTTCCGAGGTTTATCGCCCCAAAATTGTTTGTAGCGATAATGGCGAACAATTCGGACTTAGAAAATGAGATTCCTGGCAATGTGGGTGCCGGTGACGAACAAGCCGACTAGGTGATGGCGCAAAATCGGGTCCGCTATCTGTTCTCGGATAGTAATCCTAACGACATTCATCGTGTGACGCCCCGACCCGGATCTCTATACGAAATCTCAAGGTCGGGTCGCCAAAAAATCATAACGACACAACCAAAAAGGAAAAGCACGTGGCATAACCACCCGTACTTTCGACAAAACATAACTTTTTAAAACCTGATTTAAATAAACAAGTCTTCGGCGACACTACAGCCGGAACCCAACAACTAAAACCACAAGTCTAAGACTTTGGATATAAAACAATAATGACAATGAAAACAACATCGGCCACAACATGCCAGAATAAACTGAAACCACGAGCTACAACATGCTCGGAAGAGAAACTAAACTTACTGCGAAGTTAAATATACGAGAACGACATACATACGTCGGCTACCAAAAGAATATATGGTTTACAACACAACAAGTACTACCCAAGTAAAGTTTACATAACCGTCGTCCTTACCAAAAGAAATACTATCTAGGATTAGGATTCTTGAGCTCCCAAACACAGCGATTCGCAAGCTAGCACGAACCTTATTCGACCTCACCGTGAACTTCCGGGTTGACTCGTATCTAAGGAAAAATAATAAACAATAAACGGGGTGAGTCGAAACTCAATAAGTTACTAAATGCAACTACATGACATGGCATAATGCTCAAGATATAAATCATAACATGGTATTAACAATCATGTACCATAACAAGACATGGATCATCTTCATTAATATACAAATTATTCAACTCACATAGCACCTTGTTTAACACATAAGTGCTTGTAAACAAATCACGTTACAAAGGATATTATATCTCTTTCTGCTTCAACTGCAATACGTGAAAACAACAAAACATGGACCGATACTCTTGTGGGATGTATCAGTATTCCATCGACTACACCAGTCAAAAACTAGCAAGCCAAAGTCGGGCGTATTGCTACAACAATGGGGCTACATCTCAATTGTGGCCAACAGAAGAGGGTGTGTGATGACCGGTACTGCGACATAGAGCGATTATAAACATTGATTTGTAAAGACTATATGTCGTCCCACCATAACGTTAGTACGACGACGCCAGCTGGACTTACATAACACATAAGCAGGCATTCTTACTCTACTCATGAAAATAAACGTCAAGTTCAAAAGTAGTGAACTTAACAAATAACATGTAGTTCATATTATTTTACAACAAGTGATCATCACCCATAAATTTCAAGGACTTTAAAACATAACATTAGAGCTAAATCACAAGTCTCTAACATACCAGTATCAAATACTCGGAGGACCAAATTCTACACCAATTGAACTCTAATTTTCGTAGTAATTTAATTAGTGATTTGGAGAATTATAATCTTTCCAAAAATCCACTTTTGGTGTCATTTCATTAAGTTCATAAAATTTGGGTATAATTGCTATATGCAATTTTCACCATTTAAAGCCTCTAACATGTTCTTTAGTTCACTACTTTGGTGATTATCAATCTCTACACCATTTAAACCAACTAAACCATGTCTTTCACATAATAACATGTAATTCTCATCAACATAACCTTTCAACATGAATTCAACAACAATTCAAGTCATGCATGTTTACAAACATCCATACATGTAACAAATTCTAACATACATAGGGGCTTTAGTAACTTACCTCCAAAGTAGAAAATCAAACCAACAAATTAACAATCCAAGCTTGGTAATGGAGTCTCCTAGTCTTTAGCAATACTTTGGTGGTCTTGCATGAATGATCCAATAGGTGGATGATAAGGAGTAGAACACACACACTAGTCTCACACTCAATCTCCCACACTTAAGCTCTCTAGGTTTTCAAGGAAGAAACATGTAAGAATGAAGTGTATTGTGTCTAGAGCGACTTAAATATGGTCAAAAGGTCAAACCAAGGTACAATACTTTTAGCCAAGGGTCCAAGGGTCAAAACCCAAGATTTACAAAGTCAGTAATGTGATGTCCGTACACTTCGCACGTCCGTGCCATAAAAAGGCGCACGGTCGTGCCAACTTGTACAGCCAAAACCCAAGTTTCTGTCCACTCTCGCACGGCCGTGCCATATAAGGCGCACGGTCGTGCCAAGCTCAACAGTTCAAAACCCAACTTTCTGTTGGCTCTCGCACGGTCGTGCCATGGATAGGCGCACGGTCGTGCTGCTTTGCTCCGGTCACCTCTATTTCACTATATTTCCTAGGTTTGATCACTTGGCCATTCCTAGGTTGATTACACAACATCTATAACACATCTAACAAACACCATAACTCACAATGATCATCTTAACAATGCATTATAAGGTGTGTGATGCATAAACCAACAAATGCAACAAGAATTAAAACATGTTTAATCTAACATGTTAACATGCAACAAAATAAGCACATAGGTCATAAATAAGCCTAGGGTATTACATCCTCTCCCCCTTAAAAGAATTTAGCCCCTAAATTCCTTACCAAAATTGTCGAATAGATGTGGGTACTTCCCCCGCATCTGAACCTCAGTTTCCCACGTAGCTTCTTCAATCTCGTGATTCTTCCATAACACTTTTACAAGTGAAATTCGCTTGGTTCGCAACACTTGGTCTTTCTTATCAAGGATCCTCACTGGTTGTTCTACATATGATAAGTCTGGTTCAAACGTGATTTCTTCATATCCCAACACATGTGAATCATCCCTCATATACTTATAAAGCATCGATACATGGAATACGTTATGGATTTCTGACAAGGATGGTGGTAATGCAAGTCGATAAGCTAATGTGCCAACCCTCTCAAGTATTTCAAAAGGCCCTATATAACGAGGTGACAGTTTACCTTTCTTCCCAAACCTCTTAGTACCCCTACGTGACGATACCTTAAGGAATACGTGGTCACCTACTTGGAATTCAAGATCCCTCCTTCGATGGTCGGCATAACTTTTCTGTCGGCTCTGAGCTGTAAGCAGTCTATCACGAATTAACTTCACACTATCAACCGACTGTTTTACCAAATCTGAACCCCAAATTTTTGCCTCACCGACTTCATCCCAACAAATCCGCGACCTACACTTTTTCCCATAAAGTGCTTCGTATGGTGCCATCTGGATACTCGCTTGAAAGCTGTTATTGTACGCAAACTCCACCAACGGTAAGTGCGAATCCCAACTCCCCTTGAAATCCAATGCGCAAGCACGTAACATATCTTCAAGTACTTGAATCAACATTTTCGATTGTCCGTCCGACTGAGGATGAAAAGCTGTACTAAAGTTTAACTTCGTCCCCATAGCCTCTTGTAATGCACCCCAAAATCTCGATGTAAACCTTGGGTCTCTATCCGACACAATACTAACCGGTACTCCATGTAATCTAATTATCTCTTGAATGTACAATGCCGCCAATTGATTCAAAGAGTAGGTCATTGCAATAGGTATGAAATGAGCTGATTTAGTTAACCTATCCACAACAACCCAAACAGCGTCGAAACCCCGGCGAGTACGTGGTAATCCGGTGACAAAATCCATCGTTATGTGTTCCCATTTCCATTCCAGAATCTCAAGTGGTTGTAACAACCCTGCGGGTCTTTGATGTTCAGCTTTCACTTGTTGACATGTTAAGCATCTGGACACATACTCTGCTATTGCTCGCTTCATACCATTCCACCAAAACTGTTTCTTCTAATCTCTATACATTTTCGTGCCTCCCGGATGCATGGTGTACTTGGCCTTGTGAGCTTCATCAAGTACTTGCCGTTTTACAATCTCATTTGATGGAATGCAAACTCTCCCTCTAAAAGTCAAGATTCCATCTTTATTCATCACAAAGTCAAGTGTCTTACCTTCATTCAACTGACCAATTAACTTCTAAAACTCCGGATCACTAACCTGAGCCTCTTTGATCTGTTGTAACAAGACTGGAGTAGCTCGAACATTAGCAAAGATCACTCCACGCTCCGTCCTGCTAGGACTCCAATCCCTCAAGTCCTCCAACGTCTTCCACTCATGAACCATCATACATGACATATACACTTTCCTACTCAATCCGTCCGCAACTACGTTTGTTTTCCCCGGGTGATAAAGAATCGTACAATTGTGATCCTTTAGTTTTTCCATCCATCGGCACTGTCTCATGTTTAACTCCTTTTGGAAGAAAAGATACTTCAAACTTTTGTGATCCGTGAAGACTTCAAATTTTGCCTCGTAGAGATAATGCTTCCATTTGTGTAACGCAAACATAATCGCAGCCAATTCTAGATCATGGGTAGGATAATTCCGTTCTGCATCCTTTAACTTCCTTGAGGCATATGCAATAACTTTCCCATTTTGCATAAGTACACAGCCTAAACCTTCCTTTGACGTGTCGCTATAAATCATGAAGTTATCGCCACCACTAGGTAACAACAATACAGGAGCTATTGTCAACCGTCGCTTCAACTCTTGGAAATTGTTCTCACATTTATCATCCCATACGAACGGTGTTGTCTTCTTTGTCAAGTTCATCATAGGAGTAGCAATCTTTGAAAACCCTTCAATAAACCTCCGATAGTAGCCCGCTAATCCCAAGAAACTTCGAATCTCTATCACAGTAGTCAATCTCTTCCAATTTGTTACTGCTTCTACCTTGGATGAATCTACCGCTATCCCATCCTTTGAAACGACATGCCCTAGAAAAGATACCTCTTTGAGCCAAAAAGCACATTTACTAAACTTGGCAAATAATTTCTTCTCTCGAAGGACTGATAACACCAATCTTAAATGTTGCGCATGTTCTTCTCGCGATTTAGAGTATACGAGAATGTCGTCGATGAATACTATTACAAAGAAATCCAAATATTCGTGAAATACCTGGTTCATCAAATCCATGAATACTGCCAGTGCATTCGTTAACCCGAATGGCATGACAACAAACTCGAAATGACCATACCTCGTGCGAAAAGCTGTTTTGGGAACATCTTCAGCTCGCACTTTCAACTGGTGGTAACCACTCCTCAAGTCTAATTTGGAATACACCACAAAACCTTGCAACTGATCGAACAAATCATCAATATGGGGTAGGGGATACTTGTTCTTGATTGTTACCTGATTCAATTGTCTGTAATCGATACACAACCTCAAAGTACCATCCTTCTTCTTTACAAACAAAACTGGTGCACCCCACGGCGACACACTTGGCTTAATAAACTCCCTGTCAAACAATTCTTGTAACTGCTCTTTCAACTCTTTCAACTCTGCGGGTGCCATTCTATATGGAGCATTAGAAATTGGAGTAGTTCCCGGTAATAATTCAATACAGAACTCAACTTCTCTATCAGGAGGCAAAGCATAATCATTGGAGAACACATCCGGAAACTCACAGACTACCGGAACTTCCTCTAACACCGGGGTAACAATACTCCTATCAACCACACATGCTAAATAACCCGCACAACCATGTGACAATAATTTCCTAGCTTTCAAAGCAGAAATAACATGTAAACCACTTTTAACAGCATCACCCACAAACACAAATTCAGGTACACCCGGCATAGAAAAAATAACTTTCTTCCTATGACAATCAACCAAAGCATAATATGAACATAACCAATCCATACCAAGTATCACATCAAAATCACGTATGGGCAACACTACTAAATCAGCATGCAAGGTGTGATCACCTACGAGTATATCACAAGCCCGGTACACATCCGAAGCTAACATATGTTCCCCTAACGGGGTAGACACCTCAAGCACAAACGACAAAGACTAGGGTAACACACACAAATTGTTCACAAAATAGGATGCAACATATGAATGCGATGAGCCAGGATCTATAAGAACTCGGGCTCTACTACTGAAGATAGAGAGACTACCTCCTATAACTGACGTAGACTCCGGCACCCCTTGCTGGTCAAGTGCAAACACGCGACCCTGGACCTTAGGCCTACCGTCGCTATCACGTTTCGTGCCACTCGACTGTTGGTTAACACTCCCCGACTGACTACCTCTTGGCTTAGGGAAATTTTTCTTTAAATGCCCCGATTCACTGCAATTGTAACATAATCCCGACGGGTTTCCCGGCTTGCTCCAGCACTTGTCCTCCGTATGCCCTGGTCTCGAACAATAATGGCATGTCAACTGACTATTCTGCTGTCCTTGAGAGTAAGTGTTACTGTTATTTCATCCACCAGATTGTTGTCTTGGTTTCCCATCTGTCTGTCCTCTGTTCTGATTTCCCCTTCGGTTGTTATTATTACTCCTATGCCTGTTACCCGAACCTTGTTCTCGCCCATGTTGCTGTGATGACTGTTGGAACTGTTCACATTTCATCTTCCTCTATGCTCCTCAATGTCACCCTCAATGGCGTAGGCGGGATCCACCGCATTCCGGTAATCGACTAGCTGTAGGGAAAGTAGCTGTTTTCGGTCTTCGGTTCTCAACCCCTTGATAAATTTTTGTGTTCTCTATGCCTCGTCCGGAACCAAGTAACTGCAATAACGGGCTAGTTCCGTGAACCTCGCCGAATACTGTGCCACGGTCATGCTTCCCTGTTCAAGGTCGTAGAATTCTCGTTCTCTCTTTCCTCGAACCACGGTTGGGACATACTGGGCTTTAAACTCTTTCAAAAAGTTGGGCCAATTGGGCTGCACCCCTTGTAGTTCCCAGCTTCCTTGCAACACTTGCCACCAATGCTCGGCTGCGGCTTCGAGTTTGAACACGGCTAAGGTAACCTTATCCTCATCATTGCATCCTAAAGCTATAAATATTTTGATAATGTGCTCGATCCACAACTCAGCCTTGGTAGTATCAGGCTCCCCTAGAAAAGCACGTGGCTTCATCTTCAAAAACCTCTCGATAGTCGTGGTATTGTTCCTGTTTCTAACTTCTGGTTGTGGTACTACTTCGGGTTGTGGAACCTCCACTTCAGGTTGGGGTATCTCTACATTAGGAGGTGGCATCATTCCAGCATTCAATCTCTGAGTCATTTCATTCATAAGCCCCATCATTCTTTCATACATAGCTGCCATATTTTCATTTGGATTCCCTTGGTTCGTTTCAGGGGGAGTCATTTGCGGACGATTAACATTCTCCTCTTGACCGTCATTCCCTCCGACACTCGTACCGACTCTACTAGTACTCGCTCCGTGTCTAGTCAGCCCCATTTTTAACCTACACACAACACTCGATGTAACACCCGCATCATTCATAACATTTGTGTGCATCGTGTTTGTTTACTTTATTAACTATCATGGTCATTTCATGTATCATCTTCATCCTAGTGTGTTTGCATTTGAGTCGATTTCATACTTCTCATATGTATTGTTGGGTGTTTAAATCTTGCACTTATCCGTTCTTGATTTGGATTTGTATTCTCAACCTGGTTAGAGGTTGTTTTGTTGGGTTTCTTTATGTCTTGGACATGGTTTGAACTTAGAATCACTTTGGAATATTTTGGGACACTTTGGTATGCAAAAATTCTTCCTAAGCCGCGCCTTAGCGCCATTTTTAGCGCCTTAGCGCGCAACATTCTGATTTTGGGACAGTAGGCATAGCGCCTAGCGCCGTGGCGCGCAGCGCCTTAGCAGCGCCCTAGCGCCTAACCTTCTGGAAATTTTGAAATCCGGCGTCGCGCCTTAGCGCCGTAGCGCGCCGCGCCTTAGCAGCGCCTTAGCGCCATTACGTTGTCAGCTTACGAGATTTTAAGTTTTGACCAGTTTGACTCCAAATCAATGGCTAGGATTGAGCCACGACCTCCACCCCTTTGACCAGACCTGGTAGGCCCTTAAAACACCATGGGAGACCTGAACTTCCCTCCATTTCACCATTGTCATCTTCAACACTTAGAGAGAAGATTGGGAGAGTTCTTGAGAGAGAAAGTGAGCTAGTTTGCTCAATTCTTGTCCAAATCACAATCCAACTTCACCATTGTGGAGCTACCAACTAGGAGAACACAATCCTTGGCTTGCATGTGGGTTTCTTAGAGATTTTTCTTGGTTGAATTCTTCAAGAGGTAAGCTACTACCCCTCTCCTTCTCTAATTATGTCTTGTATGACATCTTAGCCTTGTAAAATGGCACTTGTATGTTGAAATCAACATGATAGAGTATGTTTTGTTGTTGAGCCATGTGGAATTCGTGGATGACATATTTTGCATGTTAAAAGACTTGTTTTGTCTTGGTTGATACACATAGAAATGGTATCATGTGTTAATATTGAAGTATAAATGACTTCTCTTCGATTCGAACTCATTAGAAACAAATAAAGACTCTAACGGAGTCAAATAGGTTTTCATAATTGATGAGACCACGTGTGTGAATTGGGGATTCCGTTGTGATACGAGAGCTTTGTCGGGAAAATTAGTTACCCGAAATTATGCATGATGTTGTTGTTTAATTCTCGTAAATACTATGAGATGATTGATTATGTGAGTAGGATTATTATAACCTACTTGAGACATTTATGTTAAATATTGTTGTGCTCCACATTTTGGGAGTTTGATTTGTTGTTGAGAATGTCAAGTAAACATCTACTTGTACATTTGTTATGTCCATGGATTATTTGTTGGCGGTGTATTGACTCGATTATTGCGGGCGGGGCTACGTAATAATTGAAGGCCAACACACCGGGCCTCGCCTTACCGTTGGCGCGGTAGGGCATAGCGCCATTTGTTGTATGGAATAAACGCAACCTTGGTAAGCTATTCCGTGGTTGATTCTTGGGTTGTAGGGACTAAGATCACCCGTCGACGTGAATACGTAAAATGGTTCACACGTATTGGTTATTGAGTATTGGTTAACGGTTTTGATTCGTCGATCGAGCACGTCAACAACGGCTCCTACATTGGTATATTATATGTTGGTTGGTTGGAAGTATTGGGTATATTGGAGGTGTACCTCAATACCGTATCCTTTTAGAATGTGTTTACTTATCGCACTTATATGGTTCCTACATATGCGAATGTTGGTCATGGTTTCCAAGCTGTATGGGTCGGTTGGCGATCGTTGAGCCTCTCGTAGTGTAGGGTAACGTGTTGTTATGAGATGCTTATATTGCTATGCATGAAGATTGATGAAATCTTGTTATAGCCTGTATTACTTGTTCTTATTATTGTCTTGCATCTCGTATGACATATTGTTGCATTAGTAGCTTATTGAGTTTTAAACTCACCCCGTTCAATGTTTATTTGTTTTCCTTAGATCACGGTCCGGCGAGGAACCCTTAGTTGAGTCTTGGCTTCGTCTCGGCGTTTTCTGCAGGTTGTTCTTTTGAGCATTGGTATTTATTTTGGTGAGGCCGAGGGAATACAATGTTACTTAAACTTTGTAATGTTGGGTAGTGTGTGGTCTTTATGACTGTAACATTCTTTTGTTTGTGCCGACACGGTTGTCGTGCGTGATGTATTTATTAACATTCGTTACTTCCGCATACTCTAATTTGTAGTTGTTATGGTTCTCCGAGCTTGTTGCTCGTGGAGGTTTATGTTATATGTTTGATTTTAAATTCAAACCAAGTTTTAAATCAGTTCAGTTTCGGCTTGTTATTAATGCCGATGATGTGTTGACATGGTTTTCAAAGAAAAGTATCGCACGTGCATTACAGGGTTTTGTGCATATGCTTCATACTTGCATCTTCTGCACATGGAATTTTATTAGGCGTATTTCATGAGTCCCGCTCGCGGTCCGACTCGGGATTCCATGTAGGAGTCCGGGTACGGGTCGCGACAGTCGACGTTAAAAATCTTAATAATAAAACCATACCCACCCAGGCCATGGAACCTATCCTGGCGAATAGCTAACATAAGCTCTGATACCAACTGTGACGCCCCGACCCGGATCTCTATACGAAATCTCAAGGTCAGGTCACCAAAACAACATAACGACACAACCAAAAAGGAAAAGCACGTGGCATAACCACCCGTACTTTCGACAAAACACAACTTTTAAAAACCTGATTTAAATAAACAAGTCTTCGGCGACACTACAGCCGGAATCCAACAACTAAAACCACAAGTCTAAGACTTTGGATATAAAATAATAACGACAATGATAACAACATCGGCCACAACATGCCGGAATAAACTAAAACCACGAGCTACAACATGCTCGGAAGAGAAACTGAACTTACTGCGAAGTTAAATATACGAGCACGACATACATACGTCGGCTACCAAAAGAATATATGGTTTACAACACAACAAGTACTACCCAAGTAAAGTTTACATAACTTTACATAACTGTTGTCCTTACCAAAAGAAATACTATCTAGGATTAGGATTCTTGAGCTCCTAAACACAGCGATTCGCAAGCTAGCACGAACCCTATTCGACCTCACCGTGAACTTCCGGGTTGACTCGGATCTAAGGAAAAACAATAAACAATAAACGGGGTGAGTCGAAACTCAATAAGTTACTAAATGCAACTACATGGCATGACATAATGCTCAAGATATAAATCATAACATGGTATTAACAATCATGTACCATAACAAGACATGGATCATCTTCATTAATATACAAATTATTCAACTCACATAGCACCTTGTTTAACACATAAGTGCTTGTAAATAAATCATGTTACAAAGGATATTATACCTCTTTCTGCTTCAACGTTTACTCCTGCAATACGTGAAAACAACAAAACGTGGACCGATACTCTTGTGGGATGTATCAGTATTCCATCGACTACACCAGTCGAAAACTAGCAAGCCAAAGTCGGGCGTATTACTACAACAATGGGACTACATCTCAACTGTGGCCAACAGAAGAGGGTGTGTGATGACCGGTACGGTGACATAGAGTGATTATAAACATTGATTTATAAATACTATATGTCATCCCACCATAACGTTAGTATGACGACGCCAGCTGGACTTACACAACACATAAGCAGGCATTCTTACTCTACTCATGAAAATAACCGTCAAGTTCAAAAGTAGTGAACTTAACAAATAGCATGTAGTTCGTATTATTCTACAACATGTGATCATCACCCATAAATTTCAAGGACTTTAAAACACAACATTAGAGCTAAATCACAAGTCTCTAACATACCAGTATCAAATACTCGGAGGACCAAATTATACACCAATTGAACTCTAATTTTTGTAGTAATTTAATTAGTGTTTGAGTGTAAATAGACTGTTTTATAATGATTTGAGTCTTAATAGGTTGTTTAAGAAGGTTTTGAGTTGAAATAGGCTGTCTTAGTAGGGTTTGAGTATATATAGGCTGCTTTACATGGGTTTTGAGTGTAAATATGCTGCTTTAGAAGGGTTTGAGTGCAAATAGGTTATTTTTTCTAGGTTTGAGTGTGTATAGGTTGCTTTAGAATGAGCTTGAGTGTAAATAGGCTATTTTAGAAGGGTTTGAGTGTAAATAGGCCGTTATGAAAGGGTTTTGAGTATAAATAGGCTACTTTAGAAGCGTTTGAGTGCAAATAGGTTGTTTTATAAGGGTTTGAGTGTAAATAGGCTAATATGAAAGGGTATTGAGTGTAAATAGGCTACTTTAGAAGGGTTTGAAAGCAAATAGGTTGTTTTAGAAGGCTCTGAGTGTAAAAAAGTAGTTTTAGCAGGGCTCTGGGTATAAATAAGTTGTTTAAGAAGGGGTTTAAGTTCAAATAGACTGTTTTATAACAATTTGAGTCTTAATAGGTTGTTCCTGCTAAAATAACTTATTTACACTCAGAGCCTTCGAAAATAACATATTTGCACTCAAACTCTTCTAAAACAGTCTATTTAAACTCAAAACCCTTTCATAATGGCCTATTTACACTCAAACCCTTCTAAAATAGTCTATTTATACTCAAACCCCTTTTAAAACAACTTATTTATACTCAGAGCCCTGCTAAAATAACTTATTTACACTCAGAGCCTTCGAAAACAACCTATTTACACTCAAACCCTTCTAAAGTAACCTATTTAAACTCAAAACCCTTTCATAACGGCCTATTTACACTCAAACCCTTCTAAAATAGCCTATTAAGACTCAAATCTTTATAAAACAATCTATTTACACTCAAACCCCTTCTAAAATAACTTATTTATACTCAGAGCCCTGCTAAAATAACTTATTTACACTCAGAGCCTTCGAAAATAACCTATTTGCATTCAAACCCTTCTAAAGCAGCCTATTTAAACTCAAAACCCTTTTATAACGGCCTATTTACACTCAAACCCTTCTAAAATAGCATATTTACACTCAAACACTTTTAAAATAGTCTATTTACACTCAAACCCCTTCTAAAATAACTTATTTATACTCAGAGCCCTGCTAAAACAACTTATTTACACTCAGAGTCTTTGAAAACAACCTATTTACACTCAAACCCTTCTAAAGCAGCCTATTTAAACTCAAAACCCTTTCATAATGGCCTATTTACACTCAAACCCTTCTAAAATAGCCTATTTACACTCAAACCATTTTAAAATAGTCTATTTACACTCAAACCCCTTCTAAGCGCAATTGTTTTATACGCAGAGCCCTGCTAAAATAACTTATTTACACTCAGAGCCTTCAAAAACAACCTATTTGCACCCAAACCCTTATAAAATAGCCTATTTAAACTCCAAACCCTTTCATAACAACTTATTTACACTTAAACCCTTCTAAAATAGCCTATTTATACTTAAACCCTTCTAAAACAGTCTATTTACACTCAAACCCCTTCTAAGCGCAATAGTTTTATACTCAAAGCCCTGCTAAAATAACTTATTTACACCAGAGCCTTCGAAAACAACCTATTTGCACTCAAACCCTTCTAAAGCAGCCAATTTAAACTCAAAACCCTTTCATAACGGCCTATTTACACTCAAACCTTTCTAAAATAGCCTATTAAGACTCAAATCGTTATAAAATAGCCTATTTACACTCAAACCCCTTCTAAAATAACTTATTTATACTCAGAGCCCTTCTAAAACAACTTATTTACACTCAGAGCCTTCGAAAACAACCTATTTGCACTCAAACCCTTCTAAAGCAGCCTATTTAAGCTCAAAACCCTTTCATAACGGCCTATTTACACTTAAACCCTTCTAAAATAGCCTATTTACACTCAAGCCCTTCTAAAATAGTCTATTTACACTCAAACCCCTTCTAAAACAACTTATTTATACTCAGAGCCCTGCTAAAACAACTTATTTACACTCAGAGGCTTCAAAAATAACCTATTTGCACTCAAACCCTTCTAAAGCAGCCTATTTAAACTCAAAACCCTTTCATAACGGCCTATTTACACTCAAACCCTTCTAAAATATTCTATTTACACTCAAAACCTTCTAAAATAGTATATTTACACTCAAACCACTTCTAAAACAACTTATTTATACTCAGAGCCCTGCTAAAACAACTTATTTACACTCAGAGCCTTCGAAAACAACCTATTTGCACTCAGAGCCCTACTTTCAGCCATGGATTTCATAGCATCCACATGGCTACCCAACAAATTAATTTAAACTGTAAGTAAAACAATAAAGTATGTTATGTACGTTTTGAGAAATTAATAAAGGCCTATTTACACTCAAACCCTTCTAAAACAGCCAATTAAGACTCAAATTGGCTATTTTAGAACATTCTATTTACACTCAAACCCCTTCTAAAATAACTTATTTGCACTCAGAGCCCTGCTTTCAGCCATAGATTTCATAGCATCCACATGGCTACCCAACAAATCAATTTAAATTGTAAGTAAACCAATAAAATATATTGTATATCTTTTCAGGAATTAATAATTAAAGCATGTATTAATTACAATACAACACATTAAAGTCCTTACCATGCGCAAGTGGTGCTTGGAGGTGTTGATCGACCCCGAGGTGTGCTTCACCCCCCTCCCCGTTGAGCTCAGCCTATTCTGCCTTTGTCGCTCGGCGATAACCCTAGCTTCCTCGGAATCCCACACCAAGGTAAACCTGTGAAAATGTTAAAATTGTTATAGATACAATATATACAAAATAACATATATTTAAGGAATGAAATTAAATCAAGTATACTTATTATAATGTACTTACTGGCGCCAGACATCATCGATGAAACCTGGAGCCCTCGCCCTCTTCTCATTCCACACCTTCTTCATGGCGTAGATCCAGTCGCGGTACTTCTTATCGCACAACAACCTAAACGCCTCGAACGCCTCGGCGTCAGAGTGCTCAGGCCAACAGTAAGTCCGCTGCAGGTTTAACCAATTTAAAGATATTAATTATAAACTTTGATAGAAAGTATTAAATTATTAAACTTTAACATATCTTATCTTACCCTAAAATCATCCCACCATCCGTCTCGGACCTCCTTAGGCACGTCAGAGTACTGTGGCCAGTACTCCTCGTGCGTCATCGAACGTAGGATGCATCCAACAAAGCGAGCAGGATCGAGATACCCGCCTGCAAACCTGTCAAATATATATTAAACAAATATATTACACAAATATGTAATTAACATTTAATTCCAAGGAAGCATTAAAATTTTAAAACTGTAATATTATTACTTCTTAAGGGAGATGGTAAGGATAATCCTACCATCTCTATCAACAACCTCTGGGGTAGATGATGACCCAACCCCGCTGATCGGATCGTGGGGAGAGTCAGGCGCATCCTCGGGCTGAGAAAAGTGAGACTCAACTCCTCCTGTAGGTACAGGTAGCTGTGTACCTGTAATGCCTACCGGTCCGACTTCTACCTCTACCAGCTCGTCCTGACATGTCTATATATAAATTAGTATATTAATGATGACAATTAACGCTAAGTTTAGATGACAATTAAGTTAAAATACATAACATAAATTAAAATGAATCATCTTCATGATAACAAGTAACATACAAATATCGTTCTACACATGACATTTAATTTCAAAAAAAAAATAAAAGAACCTAAACGGTACACATGCAAGACTACTCAGAGTCTTCATTCTCAGTGTCTTCATTTTCTTAATTCTCAGATTCTTCAGTCTCAGCGTTTGAGTCGCTACTACAAAACTCAAGTTCGTCTTCATCGTCATCCTCGAACATCTAATCCTCTTCATGTTCTGTTACCTCGTCGTCTTCTTCTACATCACCTTCAATAATCGGGACTTCCTCTTCAGACGGGGAAGGAGGTGGCAAATCAACGGGTAATACTATTTTCAGGCCCAAGGGAGGCACGGGCATTTCATCCATTGGATGACTATTAGAAGATACAACGGGGGGCACGGGCATTTCATCCTCTTGATAACATCCTTCTAATGACGATTCTGTAGTTATGTCGTCAGACCGATATGCTATATCAATCGTGCTTCTGGCCTTAGTCTTCCAAACAGTCCACCATCCCCTCTCATCAGCTCGCCGATAAGGGTATGGTGTCATTGTTGTGCTTGTGATGCCAAGATGAACACATCATCACCCGCATGTCTAGACGTCTGCTTTACATCGATTAGGTCAAATGAGTCGTGCTTTTTTATACCTCGTACAGCGTCTCTCCAGTCGCAATTAAATAGGACTATATTTTTCCTCCCGAGATATCGTAACTCGATGACTTCTTTAAGGACACCATAATAGTCAAGGTTGCCTTTAAGATTGACACCGCTGTTATCTGTTTGTTTTCCCTCCCCGTATTCCTTTGTATGGAAGACATAGCCATTCACATAATATCCATTGTATAAAGTAACTCTCATCAAAGGATTTGTAGATATGTGAGATAATGTCGCGACTCTCGGGTCATTAGGATGCTCCAAAACCTGGAAAGTAATTCATAATAGGCATTTTTAAATGACTGAGATATTATACCGTTTGGATGCATATATAAGATGTCTACATATAAATCGAGCCAGGAAATGATATTTACATATTTGCATAACCACGACGGAAACTCTTTCTCTGTCCTGATTTCTCGCAATTCGTCAGATATATCATCTACGGCTTGATCTTCGAACATACTGCATTAGGTTTAGAGTTTATACGAGTTATTTATGCATGTTGCAACTTTAATTTGAATCGAACGACTATCTAAAATTAAATGAAATTGATAATTAACTTACTTGAGATATTCCTCAACTTCAGGACAATTAAGGAGTATATAGAGTCTCGCAGCGTCATACTCCTTATTGCTTAGCATTCGAGTCTTAACCGGTTTACCGAGTGGCCGACCCGGAGCATTAAATAATGAGATGTCTCCATTGGCATCGGGCTCTCCACCATCATAATTGCGCCCAACCCTAGTCAATCTCGATTCAATATCGGGATGAAAATATTGCACGGCAAAGGCAACAATTTCCTCTATAATAATAGCCTCGCATATTGAGGCCTCAACCTTTGCCCTGTTCCTCATCTTCCTTTTCAAATGACCGAGATACCTAATTGCATATGCATGACAGGATAAATAAATGTTACACAAGTTATAAACGACTTTTAAGCATGTTATAGAGGAAAAACGATTATTATGAGACGAGTAATTACCTCTCAAATTGATACATCCATCTGTATTGAACTGGACCCCCAACCCTAGCTTCATATGCCAAGTGGACCGGTAAATGCTCCATAGAATCAAAAAAAGACAGAGGAAAGATCTTCTCAAGTTTGCAAATCATCACGACAATGCTCGCTTCGAGTCTTCCCATGTCATCAACCCGCAGAGTGCTGGATGATAACGTTCTGAATGACTCACTCAGCTCGGTTAACGCAATCCATATATTGTCGGGCAACAAGTCTCTAAGCGCAATAGGAAGTAACCTGTTCAGTAACACGTGACAATCATGACTCTTCAAACCATGAACCTTTCCTTCATCTACATTTACAAAATTTCTGATGTTAGAAGCGTAACCGTCTGGAAGCCTCAATCCCTTCAACCACTTCAACACTAGAAGTCTTTGATCCTTGGTTAGCACGTATGGAGCAACAGGTTTCACTGTTTTACCATTGACCTCTTTTAGCTCCAAGGTAGGCCGCTTACATATGTCTTTAATGTCCATTCGGGCTTTGGGTGTGTCCTTAGTAGTGGCCCTCCAATCCATAATGGTGTTAAACATATTGTCAAACACATTCTTCTCAATGTGCATGACATCAAGGTTATGGCGTATCAAATTATCTTTCCAATACGGCAACTCCCAAAATATACTCTTCTTAGTCCAATTATGCTTTACACCGAAATCTCGCAGTCTATCCTTTGCAAATATCTTCCCCCACCTGGTCTTCTGTAGTTTAGATACCTTTTCATAAACAGTTTCACCGCTCAAACGTCTAGGCGCCTCATCACGCTCAACCCTATTCTTAGTGAATTGTTGCTTCTATGATCTAAATGGGTGGTCATCCGGTAGAAATTGACGATGACAATCAAACCAACAAGTTTTACGAGAGTGCTCGAGTGTGAACGACTTAGTGTCATCCATACAAATAGGACATGCAAGCTTTCCATGTATGCTCTAACCCGATAACATCCCATAGGCAGGGAAGTCATTCAACGTCCACATCAACGCGGCTTTCATTTTAAAATTTTCTTTTTTGAATGCATCCTATGTTTCCACTCCGTCTTCCCAGAGCATTTTTAACTCATCAATCAAAGGGCGGAGATAAACATCAATATTCTTGCCAAGGCTAATCGGTCCAAGTATGAACAGTGATAAGAACATATAAGGATCACTCATACACAACCACGGTGGAAGATTGTAAACGGTAGCTATAACCGGCCAACAAGAGTAGGACTTTGCCCCAGGCCCGAAAGGAGTAAAACCATTCGCGCATATGCACAACCTTATATTTCTAGCTTCGACAGCAAAGTCAGAATGGGTTGCATCAAATTGTTTCCAAGACAAGCCGTCTGACGGATGAGTCAACACATCATCCTCGCGCGGGCTTTCCTTGTGCCAACGCATAGCTTCTGAATTAGCTTTAGACGCGTAGAGGCGTTGTAATCTCGGAGTCAACGGCAGGTAACGCAACTACTTATAAGGTTCATTCTTTTTGCGTTTCAAACTGCCCCTCCGTTTTGGCTTATATCTATCATGGCCACACATGGAACATTCTTTCAAGTTTGAATCTTCCTTGTAGAAAAGCATGCAATCATTCTTGCACGCATCAATCTTCTCATATTTCAACCCAATATGCCCAACCATCTTCTTTGTCTGATAGAAGTTCTCTGGCATCTTATTCCCTTTTGGCAAAGCTTTTTTCGGTGCTTTCATAAGACGATCGAAACCAGATTGACTAATATTGCAATCTGACTTGATGTTTAGGAACTCAGCCACAGTCTCCAAAATGGTCTGCTCAGAGCCAGGATACAACTTCTCCCTTGCAGACTCCATAGCATCAATGAACTTATTAGCTGTAGGATTTGGCTCCTCTTGACGTGCGTTCTCTGACCAGTCAAAATGAGCACCAGCAACATCCCTAACCATATCTTCCATACCACGAACTGGTTTATCGTTCACACTCGTATTTACTGGTTCAGGTTCACGTACAGGAATCCTCTGCTGGTTACTTTTCGGCCTAGTCAATACTCTAATTTGCTCACCGTGAGCTACCCACCGCTTGTACCCAACTTGAAACCCGTGTTGGAGAAGGTGCTTCTCAACAATCATCGAAGGGAAGTACTTTCAATTTTTGCAGCCATCACATGGACACCTTATGTTGTTACCACTCATGTATTTGGGGTTCGCTAGAGCAAATTCGATAATACGATTCGGCAACCTCCGATTATACATCCAACTGCGATCGTCAGTTGACATCACTCCTATTAAGCAACAAATGATTAGTATGAGATCAAATACACTATTAAGTAATCATAATTCATCGGTCGACATCACTCCTAAACCATATCGAAACCCTAAACAATATCTAAATCGGTATCTATCATCATATTCTCGTGAAGAAGAGTAATCAGCACTTAGGAGTGAAGTCAAAAAGGATTGCAAAGTATCCTTATACTGGAGTTAAGACTAAGCTTGTAGCATCTCCAGCATAAGGATAGTTTTTAACCCTTTTGAGCTCACTCCCAAGTGCTGATAACTCTTCTTCACGAGCAATATTTATAGGCATCAATGAAAGGACGGACAGCTATCAACGACATAAAGAATTACAAAACTACGTTGTCCTTGGATGCTTTCAAGAATTCCTCTTCTTAAATAATCTTAATTCGGCGGCAGAGATAAATGACGACGTACACAAATTTTATCAAGCAATTGCTCGACGGCAAATGAAAGAGGTACTTCAATTGAAGGATCTCCCATCTTAAATCCAATAAACCTACATTGATGTGGGAAATTTGGGACGATCAGCTTTAGAGATGGGTTGACGAGAATATGATGATAGATACCAATTTAGAGAGTGTTTAGGGTTTAGATATGGTTTAGGGTTTAGATAGGGTTTAGGGGGTTTAGATAGGGTTTAGTGTTTAGGGTTTAGATATGATTTAGAGTTTAGGGTTTAGAACGGGTTTAGGGGGTTTAGATAAGGTTTAGTGTTTAGCGTATATGGTTTAGGGTTTAGTATTTAGGGTTTAGATATGGTTTAGGGTTTAAGGTTTAAGGGTCCAATTTAGGGTTTAGGTTGGGGTTTAGAATTTAAGGTTGTGATTAAGGGTAAAGGTTGGGGTTAAGGGTATGGTTTAAGGTTAAAGTAGGGTTAAGGTTAGGTTTAAGGGTTTCGATTTAATAGTAAAGGGTATAGTTTAGGTTTAGGTTAGGTTTTAAGGTTAAAGTCGTGGTTTAAGATCAAGAGTAGGGTTTAAGGTTGTGACTAGAGTTATGGAATAGGGTTGGTGTTTGCGGTTTAGGGTTTAAGGATGTGGTTTAGGATTAACATTAGGTTTAGGATTAGGGATAAGAGTTAGGTTTTAAGTTTAAGGATGTGGTTTAGCGTTAGATTTTAGGTTAAGGGTAGCGTTCAGGGTTAAGGTTTGAAAAAACCATACCCTTCACCGTTAATCCGAAAAGAATACCAAATATTACTAATCAGCCTGTATATTAAATCACAGCTGAGATCATTCAGCCCAATTGCCTTCAAAGCGCGCAACAAAAAACCCCATTCAAGACGATCATATGCTTTTGACATGTCCAGCTTGAAAAGTACATTACTACCCCTGACTTTCATGTCAATTCGATGAACTAATTCGTGCGCTAGAATGATGTTCTCTTGAATACTTCTTCCTTTAATAAAACCTGACTGCTCAGCAGAGATGATACAAGGTAAGAGCTTCGCAAGCCGAGTAGTCATAATTCTAGAAAGAATTTTGCACGAAAAGTTACACAAGCTGATAGGCCGCAAATCCCCTAACGACTCAGGATTATTAACTTTAGGAATAAGCACAACAGTAGTAGCCGACATCCCTCTTGGAATCATACTACCCCGGAAAAAATCTTGCACTGCTGCCACGACATCTCCTTTTATAATATCCGGCATCCTTGAAAAAACCAACTGTGAAACCATCACTTCGGGCGCCTTGTTAGGATTCAATTCTTTTATACTTTCGAAAATTTCATCCTCTTAGGAATGCATTGTAACGATGCATTATCAATATTATCCAAATAGCTTGGGAACTCCTGAAATAAATCATCATTAACAGGCGGCCTAGAAGAAGAGAATAATTCAGAGAAAAAATCCACAGCCTTGTCCCCAATTTGCTTGTTGTCCGTACACCAAGAGCCATTCGACTGACGTAATTTCACAGTGTTAATGCGAGCACGCTCACGAATACTGGCATGGAAATAAGCTGTATTTCGATCCCCCTCAGACAACCAAAACTGTCAAGACTTTTGTTGAAGCATCTCCGCATCCCATTTCAAAGATTGGGCCAATTCTCGACGAACACAAAAAAGCTCTCTAGCGAGAATATCATCCCAGCCATGCTGTAAAGCCATCTCTAAATGTATAATAATATCCTGCTGAACAGCTACTAACCGCTGGACATGACCAAAAACCTCCCAATTCCACTTACGCAGCTTACCTCGTAAACTCTGAAGCTTTCTACACAAAACCTCCATGGGATTACCCAAAACCGGAAGCTGCCATTGATCCCTAACAAATTGTAAAAACTCTGGATGATCCATCCACATACGTTGAAAACGAAAGGTGCTTCTAGTTTTATCAAAGCCCGAGAACTCAACAAGGAGAGGAGAGTGATCCGAAAGAACACGACATAAATGTTGAACACGGAGCCCGGGAAAGCCGCTTTATAAAAACCATTCACCAAAACTCGTCCAAGCGTTGCGGATACGATCCATACCATCGATTATTACACCAAGTAAAAATGCTCCCATCATATCGGCATCATCTAAACACCTGCTTTGCATGAAATCATTAAAATCACCAATGGTGGAAAATCACACGGAGCACCACCCAACTTCTCAGAATGAGAAATAATGTTAAAATCCCCACCAACCAACCAAGGTTCTGAAAGAGATCTTGAAAAATCAAGGAGGTCCCTCCATAAATCCTGACGCTCCAACCTAGTACATTTAGCATAAACAAACGAGAACACTACGGAGAAAACATTACCAATAGTAATACGAATAGTAATAAAGCTGGCCGTAGCGTAATAACATCAACATCCACCCTCTCTCCCAAAACACCCAAATATGCATGTTGTCGGGGTTACGATGTAAGCAACATCGAAGCGTAACTTTCTAGCAATTTTAGAAATACGAGACCCTGGAAGTTTTGGCTCCAAGATTACACATAAAAGAGGATTATGTTGTACCTTAAGTAACTTAAGATACTCCACCGTCTCCTTATTACCCAAACCTCTAGCATTCCAAAGAATTGCAGCCATAAAAAACCAAAATTAGAGGCGACTGCGGGCTTTAGAGCGACCCTCGTAAGACGTTTATTTTGTGCCATATATCTGTTTTTTCTTCCTCGCAAAAAGAGTACGACACGTTTTTGAAAGCCCAAATAATTCACCGAGGCCACAGCTAACTGACCAATATCATCCATAGAAGAAGACCGTTTCAGAAAACTAAACTATGAAGCAGATTTGTTACCTTCCAGCTTAGTCTTGGCACTGTGCGAAATATTTTGGTGCAAGCAGTCAATCGCACCCATATCTTGTAAGTCCTCCAAAGCTGCAAATGAATTAGACAATTGAGGGCCCTTGTCAAACAACTCGTATTAATCCCGACGGTAGCATTATAAGAGCTCTCCTCATTAAAGTGTTCGGCATGTCCGGCGGTCTTTTCACACCCACCAGTATGCTTAATCTCAAGAGTGCACCCATTACATTGAGGAACACGAGTATCAATATTAATGCCATTCTGCTTGCTCCGAAGGTTATTGTCCATAGAATCATCACCAGTAACAGCTGTAGACCCATCATTCTTGCTAAGCACGACAGGCTTCATGGAATTATGCACCGCATCAGTCACGTCATTCACCACTTCACAACCCAAACCAGCAGAAGAAACGATAGACTGACCAACATCCCCAACAACCTCGCCCTCTTCGCAATCACCCAATTCAGATAAAACATCAAAATTATTTTGAGAAATAATTTGTGTAGTATTACCTGCCTTGACTTGCACACCAGGAGCATGTTGCACCTTGCGACTGGGCTGAGTTTTATGCACCATCGTAACCTCCTGAAGCTGTAAATCAGTAGAACCACCAGCATTTTCTGTAACATAATCTTTACCCTTGTCTAAATCTGGAGAACAACCTTTAACATTGTTTAAATCTGTGACCTCTAGTGCACCAACATCAATAATTTCAATCCCTTGAGGAACACCATTCACATCCTTTGTGTTCGAGGTATCTCCTTTAACAGCACCTGCATCCTTATTAATTGGCACCCACATCTAATCTTTTTTTGTGTGTGTAGCTGCATCTCTATCCACCCTTGTATCCTCCTTAGTACCTTCTTCCTGATTCTTCGTTTCATTTCTAATCGGTCCTTTCTTCCTTACTTGTTTCTTACGGCAGTCCGTCACGATATGGCCCAGTAAACCACAATTACCACAATAAGCAACATTACCTTCAAACTCCAATGATTGCCAAAATCCAGTTTCCTTTGAAGTACCAATCCAAATCCTTGACGGAAGCGGTTTAGAAACATCAATCTCCAAGCATATTCTAGCAAACATTGGACGGGACAATGCTAAAGTGCGATCGTCTTCCCTCAAAAACCTTTCTATCGACTGTCCGATCCTTCGTAGCGATGACGGATTAAAATATGTCAAAGGGAGTTGATGAAGCCTAACCCATACCGCCACACACGGGCTGTCTTTCTTAAAAGCAAAATCAGGAGACCATCGAAACAACCGAAACATACACATGTTAATCATACGCGATTCCTTGGAAAGAGCCCGCACCATATCCTCTTCCGAAGCAAGATGAATCATAACATGTCGAGGGTCAAGCAGACCTACAATAACAGAACCCGTAAGTCTCCAGTTCTTGACGACATGATCGTGAATAACATGAATCTGTGGACGCCCAACCGAGAATTTCATTATCAAAGTGAACTCAAACTGTTTATCAAGCATCTCTAATTCCAAAGGAGTAAACAAATAACCAGGTTCATCAAGGATTGTAATCGGCTGACGTGGGGCAAGTGTGATATCTTGCAAGACTGGAGCAACATTAGGATTTGCACCCATGTGTTGTTGTTTCTTCCCAACCACAGCAGCAGCATAGGAAAGATTTTGATTGGGTTTAATTACCTTATCATTGTTAGAACCACCCGGAGTGGAAGATCCCTCCAGCCGTACATCATCCGGTGGCATAGCCACACCGGGAAGGAACCCTAATTAGGGCCGGCAGCAGAGAAAGAAAATTTTTTTAGAGAGAGACAATTTTTAGAGGAAAATTAGAAAGTAATTCCACTTATGAACCCTTTTCCCATTGACGTGACCCACTTTCCATATCACGTCAAACATTATAAACCCAAAAGATAGATTATCAATTGAAAGCATACACAGAAACTATTGTCAAGGAAACACACATATTTACCATGAAGAGAATGTCTAAAAAAGTGCAAAAGTGTATAACCAAAAACCAAGGACAAGTGACAGTGAGCGACTGTTTTATTTCCAATGAGTTCATAAATGCCACACATTTGACACTACATTTTGCAAAACGTACAAAATTAAAAATATGTTCCCAAAAAGTGATATATAATGAGATCTAGTGATACTCAAAATACATAGAATTTATTCGGTAGGTAGCTTTCACTCTTTGTTATAGACAACTGTTTTTCACATGATCAGAACCAATGAAAAGAACACAACCAATGGCAGATTTTTATCCATGTGAATAACTTACATCAAATAATTCAATGGTAGCTTTTTCCCTCAAAGGACTCTAATAACACTAACTGAATTTAAACTTTTTGTAGGGAATAATATTAAGAGCAATATTTTCTTTGCAGAAAGATCAATTCATATGTAGAGAAAACGAGTTTCTTTTATGTTGAAATTCATAAAATGATTAGGAAGAACAGTCGTACTATGGTTTGCATAGTGACACATTGCTAATATATTGTGATAATACTAGTGCTATTGATATATCAAAAAATCCTGTGCAATACTCTCGAACTAAGCACGTTGACGTCAGACACCATTTCATTCGAGATCTATTAGAGAAAAATATCTTTCGAATAGAATTCATAAGAATTGAAAATCAATTAGCAGACATATTTACCAAGTATTTAGATTCTGAGAGATTTTCCATTTTACGGAAATCTCTTGGTTTATGACAGTGTGACTATCATAAAATGCATAAACCAAGAGATTTCTGTAAAATGGAAAATCTCTCAGAATCTAAAGACTTGGTAAATATGTCTGCTAATTGATTTTCAATTCTTATGAATTCTATTCGAAAGATATTTTCTCTAATAGATCTCGAGTGAAATGGTGTCTGACGTCAATGTGCTTAGTTCGAGAGTATTGCACAGGATATTTTGATATATCAATAGCACTAGTATTATCACAATATATTAGCAATGTGTCACTATGCAAACCATAGTCTTCTATCATTTGGTTCTTCCAAAGTACTTGCGTACAACAGCTCCCTACTGCCACATATTCTAACTCAGCAGTAGAAAGTGACACATAGTTTTGCTTTTTTCTATACGAAGATACAAGATTATTTCCAAGGTAAAAATAGCTACCGGATGTACTTTTTCTATCATAGGTATCACCTCCCCAATCTGAGTCACTAAATCCTACTAGATTTGTATTAGTCTCTTTGGTGTACCAAATTCCAAACTCAGAAGTCCCTTTGACATATCTAATAATTAGTTTCAAAGCTTTAAGATGTTATTCTTTAGGATTAGCTTGATATCTAGCACAAACACATACACTATACATAAGATCAGGATGACTAGCAGTTAAGTAAAGTAAGCTTCCTATCATGCTCCTATATAGTGTTATCAACACTTTTTTCCATTATCATCTCTATTCAATTGGTCTTTAGTGCCCATAGGAGTATTTTTTAAAAGTGGCATTCTCCAAGTTAAACTTTTTAACAAGATTTTTAGCATACTTGACTTGCAAGAGAAAAATACCATCTTTTGATAGTTTAATTTGCATACCCAAAAAGAAAGTCAATTTTCCAACCATACTCATTTCAAAGGTAGATGTCATTCCATTAACAAAATATTTGAGCAATAAAGATTTCTTTATTAAATTTTTGAATAAACAATGTCTTATCAACCTCTCCTCTTTTAAAACCATTTTTAAGCAGATAATCGGTCAACCTACCATACCAAGCTCTAGGAGATTGTTTTAAACCATATAGAGCCTTTTTAAGTCTATAGACGTGATCTGGTTTAAAGGGATCTTCAAAACCTTTAGGTTTCTCTACATAGGCTTCCTCATTTAACACTCCATTCATAAAGGTACTCTTAACATCCATTTTTTGTAAAGAAATACCTAAATAATATGTAATAGCAAGTAACAAACGAATGAATTCAATTCGGGCAACTGGAGGAAAAGTTTCATCAAAATCTATTCCTTCGACTTAAGTATAACCTTAAGCAACCAAACTGGCTTTATTCCTGATTACATTTCCTAATTCATCAGATTTATTCTTGAATATCCATTTAGTTCCTATGACATTGCTAGATTTAGGGCGTGGAACTAAATATCAAACATCATTTGTAACAAATTGATCAAGTTCTTCTTGCATGGCATTTATCCAAGGTTCATCTTTTAAAGTTTCAGCCACATTTTTAGGTTCAATTTTAGATACATAACAGCATGCATGCATTTTCATACATTCAAGAGACATGCAAGAAAGTTTAACCATATCTTTATAGTTTACCGTATTATTTCTTCTTGTTTGCACGCTTGCACTTAACTCACCAATCACTTGAGTAGTGGGGTGATCCTTCTAAATCCTGTTTGGTATGTCTTTAGATCAATCTACAATAGATTTCTCATCTTCAGGATCTGAATCTGTTTCAGCGTTTGCCAATGAGCTCCCCGATGTAGGCATATTTGGGACCTCATCTGATTCTGTAGGTTTTTGAACTGCTCATTGAGCTTACTGCAGGGGTTACTTCTGATTCTGAAGTGAAAAGGTCTTCAATAAGTTCATCAACCTGATCTTCAACACTTTTTCTTCCTAAGTCAGATAAATCATCAAAGACAATGTTCATGGCTTCCATAATAGTTCTTGTTCTAAGATTAAATACACGATAGGCACGACTATTTGTAGCATATCCCATGAACACACATTTATCACACTTAGAATCAAATTTAGCTAGTTGTTCTCTATCATTTAACAAATAGCAAACACTCCCAAAGATATGAAAATATTTTAGACTAGGTTTCTTTCCTATAAGAATTTCATAAGGAGTCATAGTACTACCGGGTCTTATATACACACGATTAATTATATGGCATGCAGTGTTTAAGGCTTTATCCCAAAATCTTTTAGATAATTTTTTTGAATTAAGTAATACACGTGCCATTTCTTGAAGAGTTCTGTTTTTTCTTTCATCTACTTCATTTTGTTGAGAAGTTTTTGGAGCAGAAAATTCATGTGTAATTCCCTTTTTATCACAATAAGAAGAAAAAGAAGAGTTTTCATACTCTTTACCATGATCAGACCTGAGCATCACAAGTGTAAGATTAAAACTGTTTGACATTTTCTTATACCAAATTTTGAAAGCTTCAAATGTGTCAAATTTTTCTCTAAGAAAGAAAACCCATGTAAAATGTGAAAAATCATCAACTCACACAAAAGTATACTTCTTGCCACCTAAGCTTTCAACTTCAATAGGTCCCATGAGATCAGTGTGCACTAATTCAAAACAACTAATAGAGTAGAATTTTGAATGCTTTTATGGGAAGTTTTTGTTTGTTTACCCTTTTGACATAAACCACATACTCCGATATTTTTGGTATCTAATCTAGGTAATCCTCTAATAGCCTCATGTTTTAATAATTCATCTAGTTTCTTAGTACTCATGTGACCAAGTTTTGGATGCCATAAATCAGTTTCATTTATACTAGATGCATGACAAATAAGACCATTTTCTACAAGATAGCAATTATCAGATGATCTAAAACTAGACAAGATGCACAAATTATTCTTGTCAAAAACTTCACAAGTTTCTTTATTAAACTTCACATGCATATCACCATCACATAATTGACTTATGCTAATCAAATTTGCAGTTAATCCTTCAACATGGTACACATTTGTTAACTTAGGTAAGCCTTGAACATTCAAAGTACCTTTACCAATTACCTTTCCTTATGCACCACCTCTATATGTCACACAACCACTTGTGACATTTATATAATTTTTCAAGAATTCTTTGGAACATGTCATATGCCGTGAGCAACCAATATCAAAGTACCATGTATATGTAATGTTAGACTTGAGAGAGGTAAACGTAACATGACATTCAGATTTCTGGGTCTAAACATTTATGGCAAAACACGATGAATAAGCTTTTGAAGGAGGGGACCTAGGAGACTTCATTTGACTGTGATTTATGTGTTTGGCCAAATCAGCTTTTCTTTTATAGCAAAACAGTTTTATATATATGCCCAGAAACATAGCAGTAATGACATAAATATCTACGGTTCCTAGACTGATGCTTCCGTTTAGGATTACCAATATCACTAGGCTTTAAGAATTTTGATGTATTTGTAGAACACTGTCCAGTTTCCTTAACAAACACAGGGGCTTTGGGAACCTTGTATCCATGACCAGCTTTACTCTCATTACTTATTTCAAGTATTTCATCAAGCTTGGCTTTTCCAGTGGTCATTCTATGTAAAGTTCCATTAGCTTTTTCTAGTTCAATCCTAACTTTTTCAAATTCCATATCACGTCTAGTGAAAAGAGATTCCAAATGTGCCAAAGCTTCTTTTTGTTCATCACTTTTACAAGAGAGATGTTCTTTTTCTTTTATAATTAAGATCTTTTATCAACACACATTTTTCTTTCCAGTCACAAAATAAATCCCTATAATCTTTTTCAAAATATTGAGTTTCTCCATCAGAATCATTCAAATCTTTAGGAATAAAAATAGAAGAGGAAGGAGTACTAAAACAGGTGGGATCAGAAACAGTAGGACTGGGTTTCACAGATGTGTTGTTGGATGTGCCCACATTACTGACTACATTCCTGCGCAGTCTTAAAGGATTTATAGGCAAAGGTCTCTCTCTTGCACTTAGACTATATAAGACATGCGACTCTTCCTCTTCACTATCGCTTAAAGAAGCAAGAAGGTTCATACCTTTCTTTCGAAGAGTGTTAGCACATTTATTGGCATAATGACCAAATCCTTTACAAGTATGACATTAAACTGTATCAACATTTCTTTGTTCATTTTTATTTCCTTAACCTGTAGTAGGCGCTTCCTAAAAGCTACTAGGATTAGGTCTAAAGGCAAAATTCATAAAATCAGGATTAGTATTTTGATTATTTTTAGAGCCAAATTGACTTTTTCCTTTATTCAAAAATTTTCCAAACTTTTTAGCAAACAAAGCCGTTGATTCATCACTCATATCAGATTTGCTCATTTCATTGCAAATTTCAAATAACTCATCCTCCTTTTCAGTCCGAGTTTTTAAAGCAATTTCCTTTTCTTTGCATTTGGATTGTTGAGTGAGATTCATCTCAAAATTTTACAAAATACCAATTAATTCATCAAGAATAAGAGTAGTAGTATCATGAGCTTCCTCTATAGCAGAAATTTTTATGTTAAACTTTTCATGAAGTGATCTCATGAGTTTGCTCACCAATCTACCATTTGGGATAGGATCTCCCAGAGATTGTGATTCATTGGATAACTCAATAATCTTGGTATTGTAAGAAGATATATTCTCAGTTTCTTCCATTCTTAAATTTTTAAATTTAGTCATCATCATTCTAAGTTTAGTTTACCTCACACTATTGGATCCTTCATAATTTCTTTGAATAGCATCCCATGTATCTTTGGCAGAACTAAAGTTAGAGATAATCTTAAAGATATTATCATCAACAGAAGTATTTATAGCATGCATGGCTTTAGAATTAGAGTTCACCAAGACCAATTCCTCATTAGTCCATTCAATTTCAGACATAGGTATATTATTACCTTCATCGTCTGTCCTCATTGAAGGAGACCAACCTGTAAGTATAGCACATCATGCACATTCATCAATTGATTTGATGTAAACACGCATCTGGTTCTTCCAACTAGAATAGTTGGTACCATCAAGAATGGGAATCTTGTGATAACCATTATTCTGAATATTCATCATGGCTACAATCAAACAAGATCTTCACTTTATGCGTCAAGTGTTGGCTCTGATACCAACTGAAAGGATCGTAGCACGGGTAAATCAAAACACTTAAAATAGTAAAGTAAAATTAAACTTGTAAAATAATAAAATTCTAATGAACTGATCAATAAGTTCAATGTAGTGAACACATCGAAGAGCACATAGAGAGAAAGGACAACGGAATAATAAAAACAAGTAATTAAAAGAAGTACGAAATTAACACAGAGGTGTAAACATTTAATCAACAAGTAACAACTTGTTAATGTGCCAATATGATGAAACTTTCACTAGGTAAAAAATGGAAGTTTGAATACAAATACGAAAACCTATCAACTAGTGAAAATCATACGAAAAGCTCTATATTTAGCTAATGTGTACATTTTAGAATAGCTCACCGAAAAATAAGAAAGATATAACAATATGATCTAATAAACAGAATATGGGTGAAAACAAAAGAACTGCGCTAGAAACAGGATGAATGAGTCCTCGGATGAAAGGTTCATTAAAGAGCTCATTCGTAAAGCAGCAGTAGTCTTTAAATAACTCTCTTTCTAAAACTTTGTGTAAATGATTTATGCTCTTGTACTTCGTGAGTCTTCAAGGCTGAGTCCTCCACTATACATAGGCTTCGAAGAAAACCTAGAAACCTTGTACAATAAGAAAAAAACTTGCAATAAAAAGGTTAATAGATTAGTGCAATAAACAAGGACTCAATTTGAGGAATAAATAGACTTACCATAAGACAAGGATTCCTACCAAGTTTATACCTAGGCAGCCGTGACTTTCATATAAGCAGTACGACACATATACCTCTTAAAACACACAATGTATTAACCCTAAGTATTAAACAATTTCATAAACTTCATAAACCCTAAAATTATTATATCTCCCAAAAATATCCTATCTTCAAAAGGATTTAAAACATATAAATAAATAATTAACAATTAGTAAACCCAAGAAAGGAAAAATCAACAATTAATTAAACTAAACAATTTAAATAATCATAATCACAAAAATCCAATATCCAACAGAAACGACGCTCAAACTTGTCAAATCTCTCAATCCAAGCATTGTCACGTTAGGTGAATACGAAGCAAGCGTAATCCAGGTCAAGTTTCTCACCCAGTTCAAAAACACACTCAATTACTACTCCAACATTTTGTCTCACTCGAACCCAACTTGATCTGAGACTCCCCGGAGTGCCTCAAGGTAAAAAGACTACTATTCAGGCCACGCATTGCAGCAATGATCGGACCGGAGGAATCGGGAATAAGAAGAGAACATATGGAAGACAAAGAGCAATGGAGAATACTAATGGAAAGTGCCAATTTCGAATCGGTAGCCCTCAGCAACTATGCGATGAGTCAAGCGAAGATCCTTCCATAAAACTACAATTACAGTTCATTGTATGGTTTGGTTGAATCTCCACCTGGGTTTCTGTCTTTTGCTTGACTCTCATAGTGAAATCACGAAAATGTCCCTCGATTTCACTCTCACAGTGAAAATGACAAAAATGTCCCGCATGTGAGAGACCACGTGCACTTTAACATTAGTTTTGTAACAGACGTCGGGGCTAGGGGCCAAACTGGGATAATTAGTAACATTGTGTGTCCAGGTGAGAAATATTTCATTTTAGGTACCATTATGGTATTTGGTGGATACTTTGGGGTGTTTTTTATATTTTGGCTTTTTTTATTTTAATTTTTTTGAACAAAATTACTACAATAGCTAATTAATGGGCCAAGCCAATAATACTTTTCAAAAAGACAACTGCCCTAACTGGCCCAATTCAAAATTTAAACAATTAACAAAATCAAATTTAACGAATATGGGCCTAACAAACTTAAGCCTGGCCCAAAGCATAATGTATTATCAAATAATTAAAATAACAATTATATTTATTAAAAATTTGGGTACATTACACTCTCACCACCTTAAAGGAAGTTTAGTCCTTTAAACTTAATATGTCCAATCACACAAAAGTTCAATCACAAAAAAGGTTTGGGATGCTTCTCTCGCATCTCCTCCTTGAGTTCCAAGTGGCTTTCCGCTCAGTATGGTCACTGTTATATATTATCTAGATTTGATTAAATCAATAACCTAAGTCTTTATTTTAAGTGCTTATTGGTCCTGCGTGTCTGATAGCGTGGCAACTTGTACTTAGACAGTGCCTTGAAGTAGATTAGATTGCTTATCTTATACTTAGTTAAGTTGTTCAGAAGATGGCTGCTGTCTATCAGCCATCTCCATCAGTCGTGTCCAAGAAGCTCTCAGTCAAGTACATTCCAGCCAAGCTTCATCAGCAATGTATGAAGACCTGAAGAACGACTGATCAAGACTTGTTTGAAGAAATGCCTTAGTTAGCAGCAAAGTACATCTTTGACTTTGGTGTAACGTTAGCCTGTTCGTTTATTTATTAGACCATTCCATTTTAGGCATTCTTCTCAGAAAAGGACATTCTACAGGCAGTACTTGTCTACCCATTTTTCGCAAGTCTGCAGGCACAGTACAGAGACAGCTTGGATTGTGAAAAATGCCCACTCAGACTTTGACAGCAAGATTAGGGTATTTAATGCATGTCACTTTGCATTAAATACACCTAATTCAAACCTTCAAAAGTCTGAATCATCCAACGGCTCCAAGGAATTCTCTCGATATAAATGAAGACTTTGTGAAGCATTAACAAGAACAACCGAAGAGAACGAGTCACAAAAGCTCAAAACTAAAACTATGCAGCGGAATACAAGTTAAAATGTGAGTTTCAAAAACTCGAACAACAACTACAACTAAATAAACCTCAACGGCCAAAACATACGTCGGAGAACAACACTAAAGATAAACCCAATAATTAAAACCTCGACGGCTAAAGACACGAGCCAGAGAAACAATAATACTAAAATACCACGAGTCAGAAATCCAAAATAATATAGTACAACAATCGGCACGACTACACAAGTCGGCACCAAAATACAAATCTAAAGAATACAATTATTTCTACCCATAGACTAAGTTTACATAACTTAGTGAACCTCATAATCTCACAATACAAGAAATAAGAAGAAAATGACAATATAAATACATCTTGCTAACTCCAAGCTTCAAGACTCGCTGTGGTGGAACTTAACCTGCAAACTGAGGAGGTTGTTAGGTGAGTCTAAAAGACTCCGTAAGATACTATAATGTATTGGGTGCTATGAGTATGAATGCAATAGTAAACCAAGACTCTAAATGCACTAATCTTGGTAATAATTTTAACTTAATCATTAATCGACAAGTTATTACATGTGACTATATGGCATGGTATTATGCACAACAATATAACAGGAAAATAAATATGTAGTAGCACGTAAGGGCAACCAACCGTATACTAACGAGAGGCTCAACAATCGCCAACCGTCCCATACCAGTTGGAAATTGTGACCATCATTCGCTTGTATAAGAAACACATAAGAGCGGTAAGTAAACACATTTAAAGGGATACGACGTCGAGGTACACCTCCGACCAGACCAATAGTTCCAACCAACCAACCAATATAATACCAAATATCGAAGCCGTTGTTGACGTGCTCGAACCAAGAACAAGAAACAACATGAAACTGTGTGAACCATTTTCTGTATCCACGTCGACGTGTGATCTTGGTCCTTACAACCCAAGAATCAACCACGGATATAGCTTACCAAGTTTGCGTTTATTCCGTACAACACATGGCGCTATACCCCTACCGTGGCCAACGGTAGGGCGAGGCCCGATGTATTGGCCTTCAACTATTACGTAGCCCCGGCTCCCGCAATAATCCAGCGTCAATACACCGCCGACACAAATGCCATGGACTTAACTAAATGCACAAGTAGATGTTTACTCGACATTTAAAATAAACGGTCATACTCCAATGTAGGGAGCATACAACAACAACCACATTCAATAACAATACGAATGTTTCAAGTAGGTCACAATAAGCCTACAACAACAAATCAACAAGTGTGCTAGTAAACATTAAACACACAATCAATCATCAAAGTAGGATGATTGTCCTATCACATACTAGAACAATCACACAATGTCCATAATCACTGAACATATAACCAAAATAAGACAATAGGCAAAGTAGGCATATTGTGCAACTCAACTTAGGATCTCTACAGTATCCTATAATCACTCAATACACTTTATCTCATGTATAGCATAAACTATCACATAACACTATCGTCGTGTACTTTATATATCACGACTCATTACAAGTCACTTCGTCCAAATTAGAACGATAATCACAGTATGTCATCTCATGTATGATTGAATTAACTAAAGTCAAGTTCTTACGAATAATCACTTTCACAATACGTCATCCAATATCGTAGGACACTAAATAACAACCCGTAGTGAATTATACTACACATTAATCAACTCCGTAGAGTCAATTCTACACATTAATAAAGTAACTACAAGATTCGACGTTTGTTTAATACGTCCTATGCAACTCCGCAAGAGTCAGTCACGACTAGTATATAGGTCGTGTAGTTTTTAAAAATAAATTTACTATCTCATGTCGACTCAACTAGAGTCAATACCCATTTTCAAAACAGCGGGACGAACCGCAGTATCGTCCCTAAATAACTACACCAATCCTAATAGCCTATATTTGGTGTATCTTCCACTCATAGAAATCTCGCCAATTAATCGCGAGTAACAACTAACACAATTCTAACGAGTTACCAATACTCAAGGTTTAATAATAACAACAATTACACATTGACGAGTCTCTAATTCTTGGAGACTAACAACAATAATACGTATTTGGTACTGCACAACAGTACCGTTAAATTCACCAAATATTCCACAAAAGTCAAAATATTACAATTATTCCATATTTAGAAACTAGACATCTGGAACTATAATTTACCACTTTGAATTACCTCATTTGGACTTATAATCATCAAGAATCAGTCACTTAAAGTTAGATCTAATACCCAGAATTTCCAGCAACAGTTTACTTGGCGCAGCGATAAAACACAACCTAAACGAGGTACTTCCCGACCTCTAAAATTTATGAACATTTACAGAGAACAACCTAACATATATAAGAATAACATATCCAAAATTCAGAACATTCTCAATAGTGGATTAGTACCAGACTTTTCACGAAAATAGCCCAAAACAGGGACTGCAACTATCTTGAAATTCATGTGTTTTTCGTTCTAACTTGTAACCAACATCTCACCAAATATTCTACGCATGTTCAAATATTATGAATCTTATATACCCAAAAACTAGACATTATAAATTACAATTTACCATTTTAAATCATTCCATTTGGACTTATATTCATCAACATGCAACCAAATAAAGATTGAACTACAAACCATAATTTCCAGCAACAGTCCATTCTGCGTATCGATAATACGAGACCTAAACGAGGTATTTTTCGACCTCTAAAATTTATGAAAATTTACAGGATGCTACACAACATATAAATGTAAAACATATCAAAAACTCAGATAATTCCCATGGACGGATTTTCCCCAGTAAATTCGACAACATGCCTTAAAACAGAGACAAATTTTAATTCAAGAACTAAGCATTTGGCTTTCAAAAATCATCATGTCTTTCCCCCATTACATTTTCAACTTAAATCAGTAACTTAAAACAAGAAAATATCATTAGGAGTAACTAATAACACATTTCTTCCAAGAGATCAACACAAGGATCATCATCTAACACAACCTACATGTTTTACTCTCCCAATTCAACTCATAAACATACAAAACATCATAGTTACTTACCTTCATCGAAATTAAACCATGAAAATCAACATGAAATCCATGGAAAGTGTTCCTCTAGTCCATAGCTCCACAATGGTGAAGACGGATCGTGATTTGGACTTCAAATGAGCAAACTATGGCACTTTCTCACTCTAGAACTCTCTCCTCTCTCTCTAAGCTCTAAGGTTGAAGATGAACAAATGAAGGTGTTCTTGGGCCTCTAATGGAGTCAAGGTAACTTATTATGTCTGGTCAAAGAGTCAATGGACGTCCATAAATCTCAGCCAATGAAAATTGAGTCAAAAGGTCAACTCACTTAAAACCTAGTCAAAGCTGTCACATTTCTGATTTTTCAGTCAACTTTAAAGACATTTCTAGGATGATCCACAAGTCCAAAAATTGTGAATAAGATATGGTTGAAAAGTTCTTTGAGTCTAGTTTACACAGAATCAAACGGTTTGCATATCGGAGTTTTCTAGACAAAGTTATTGCCAAATTACTAAAGACTATTCGGATGGACAGAATTTCGAGTTTAAGCATGTATCCATGCTTTTGTGTGTATCTTTATCTATCTTAAGGTCAAAACACACTCAAAACTCAACCTAATCATCCTGTATTTATGCACGAATGACAAAGAACTCAAGACTCAAACATACCCAAAGTTAATCACACGAAACAACACTCGAATTGACCAAACATACTGGTGAACTAGGAAAGAAGTAGGATCGGGGTATTACATCCTCTCCCCCTTAAAAGAATTCGACCGCGAATTCATAGGTTGGACATCTACGGTGAATACATATCTTACAACAAGGCTTTACCAAAATATTTACCAAGGAAACCGCCATCAATAGCGAGTTGAAGACTAATGGACAAAATGAATCGTTTTTAATTAAAGATCAGCGATCTCAGTAAGGCTCGCACACAATATTCCTCAAACAAGTATGATTTCGCGACATAAGAAATCTCTAGGTTATTGCGAGACTAACTACTGTCTCTAGTCAAGTTCAAGTTTAAAGTACACCTTGTAGAGTCATACTAACTCATCTCATATATATTTTAATAATCACATGCTCACCATTGAGGTGGCTAATATCGACTCTAAATCTCTAAGGTCGAACAAACATACAACACACGTGACAATACACAAGTCACAAATAGCTAATCACAAGCTTATAACTAATGACGTTCAATTGAGCACGATTGCTTATACAAATATCGATACATATCAAATCATTTCACAAGGAGTGATAAACACTCCACACAAGATGCACAAACATATTCAAGTACACAATCTCATTTACTTGTCCATTCCATTTGGTAATAAGGTTCGGCAATTTCTATCTAATATGCTATCAACTTAGTCATCGACGAATATCTCTTGACAACCAAATCAGGGGCCCTTCTGAAGTGGCATCAAAAGCTTCCATCACAGGGCGTTAGGGACAAGTAGTTACAAATATGCCTTTTAGATTCGGTCTCATGCACATAAGTGTCAAATACAAGCAAATGTACCTATGCGTAACATAAGTCTCTAGTATGCACAATTTTCACATTCCATGATGTGATATACAAGACTGAAACATCTAACTTAATACGGACTCAAGATCTCGCACTAACGTAATTTGACACTCACATTAATCACTAAAGAACTTGTGACCCAGAATCTCGGGTCGTCCCCCTCTATTTCCTCAAACAATCACCAATCTCAAGCTTAAGACATTCCTTAAAGTGTCCAGGCTATACCTTTTTACGACTTACAAGATCACCTAAGTTTGTCAAATCTCAATACTAAAACTTCCAAATGACTCACACTAGTCGTCAACATTCTAGTAAAATCTTAAAAGCGCACTCACTATTCCCCACAAGAGAAATAACAGACTTCATATCATTAGTCTCTGCTCCCATGAGCGTAAGAACACAACAAATCTAGTCATACATGGACTATCTCCACAACTTACCAACATCCAAGATACATCTAAACATAAACACTCGACGTTAATCGTTCAACCCAAAACCCAAATCACCTAAACCGAGGATCCTGTCCTGGCGAACAGCTAACTTAAGCTCTGATACCAACTGTGACGACCCGAGTCCGGGGTTCGATGTTGAACCCCAACTCGGTGCGCCAAACTAACAAGAACAACCGAAGAGAGCGAGTCACAAAATCTCAAAACTAAAACTATGCAGCGGAATACAAGTTAAAATGTGAGTTTCTAAAACTCGAACAACAACTACAACTAAATAAACCTCAACGGCCAAAACATACGCCGGAGAACAACACTAAAGATAAACCCAATAATTAAAACCTCGACGGCTAAATACACGAGCCGGAGAAACAATAATACTAAAATACCACGAGTCAGAAATCTAAAATAATATAGTACAACAACCGGCAGGACTACACAAGTCGGCACCAAAATACAAATCTAAAGAATACAATTATTTCTACCCATAGACTAAGTTTACATAACTTAGTGAACCTCATAATCTCACAATACAAGAAATAAGAAGAAAATGACAATACAAATACACATTGCTAACTCCAAGCTTCAAGACTCGCTGCGGTGGAACTTAACCTGCAAACTTAGGAGGTTGTTGGGTGAGTCTAAAAGACTCCGTAAGATATTATAATGTATTGGGTGCTATGAGTATGAATGCAATAGTAAACCAAGACTCTAAATGCACTAATCTTGGTAATAATTTTAACTTAATCATTAATCGACAAGTTATTACATGTGACTATATGGCATGGTATTATGCACAACAATATAACAGGAAAATAAACATGTAGTAGCACGTAAGGGCAACCAACCGTATACTAACGAGAGGCTCAACAATCGCCAACCGTCCCATACCAGTTGGAAATTGTGACCATCATTCGCTTGTATGAGAAACACATAAGAGCGGTAAGTAAACACATTTAAAGGGATACGGCGTCGAGGTACACCTCCGACCAAACCAATAGTTCCAACCAACCAACCAATATAATACCAAATATCGAAGCCGTTGTTGACGTGCTCGAACCAAGAACAAGAAACAACATGAAACTGTGCGAACCATTTTCTGTATCCACGTCGACGTGTGATCTTGGTCCCTACAACCCAAGAATCAACCACGGATATAGCTTACCAAGTTTGCATTTATTCCATACAACACATGGCGCTATACTCCTACCGTAGCCAACGGTAGGGTGAGGCCCGATGTATTGGCCTTCAACTATTACATAGCCCCGGCTTCCGCAATAATCGAGCGTCAATACACCGCCGACACAAATGCCATGGACTTAACTAAATGCACAAGTAGATGTTTACTCGACATTTAAAATAAACGGTGATACTCCAATGTAGGGAGCATACCACAACAACCACATTCAATAACAATACGAATGTTTCAAGTAGGTCACAATAAGCCTACAACAACAAATCAACAAAGTGTGCTAGTAAACATTAAACACACAATCAATCATCAAAGTAGGATGATTGTCCTATCACATACTAGAACAATCACACAATGTCCATAATCACTGAACATATAACCAAAATAAGACAATAGGCAAAGTAGGCCTATTGTGCAACTCAACTTAGGATCTCTACAGTATCATATAATCACTCAATACACTTTATCTCATGTATAGCATAAACTATCACATAACACTATCGTCGTATACTATATATATCACGACTCATTACAAGTCACTTCGTCCGAATTGAAACGATAATCACAGTATGTCATCTCATGTATAATTGAATTAACTAAAGTCAAGTTCTTACGAATAATCACTTTCACAATACGTCATCCAATATCGTAGAACACTAAATAACAACCCGTAGTGAATTATACTACACATTAATCAACTCCGTAGAGTCAATTCTACACATTAATAAATTAACTACAAGATTCGACGTTTTGCAACTCCGCAAGAGTCAGTCACGACTAGTATATAGGTCGTGTAGTTTTTAAAAATAAATTTACTATCTCATGTCAACTCAACTAGAGTCAATACCCATTTTCGAAACATCGGGACGAACCGCAGTATCGTCCCTAAATAACTACACCAATCCTAATACCCTATATTTGGTGTATCTTCCACCCATAGAAATCTCGTCAATTAATCGCGAGTAACAACTAACACAATTCTAACGAGTTACCAATACTCAGGTTTAATAATAACAACAATTACACATTGACGAGTCTCTAATTCTTGGAGACTAACAACAATAATACGTATTTGGTACTGCACAACAGTACCGTTAAATTCACCAAATATTCCACAAAAGTCAAAATATTACAATTATTCCATATTTAGAAACTAGACATCTGGAACTATAATTTACCACTTTGAATTACCTCATTTGGACTTATAATCATCAAGAATCAGTCACTTAAAGTTAGATCTAATACCCAGAATTTCCAGCAACAGTTTACTTGGCGCAGCGATAAAACACAACCTAAACGAGGTACTTCCCGACCTCTAAAATTTATGAACATTTACAGAGAACATCCTAACATATATAAGAATAACATATCCAAAATTCAGAACATTCTCAATAGTGGATTAGTACCAGACATTTCACGAAAATAGCCCAAACCAGGGACTGCAACTATCTTGAAATTCATGTGTTTTTCGTTCTAACTTGTAACCAACATCTCACCAAATATTCTACGCATGTCCAAATATTATGAATCTTATATACCCAAAAACTAGACATTCTAAATTACAATTTACCATTTTAAATCATTCCATTTGGACTTATATTCATCAACATGCAACCAAATAAAGATTGAACTACAAACCATAATTTCCAGCAACAGTCCATTCTGCGTATCGATAATACGAGACCTAAACGAGGTACTTCCCGACCTCTAAATTTTATGAAAATTTACAGGATACTACACAACATATAAATGTAAAACATATCAAAAACTCAGATAATTCCCATGGACGGATTTTCCCCAGTAAATTCGAGAACATGCCTTAAAACAGTGACAAATTTTAATTCAAGAACTAAGCATTTGGCTTTCAAAAATCATCATGTCTTTCCCCCATTACATTTTCAACTTAAATCAGTAACTTAAAACAAGAAAATATCATTAGGAGTAACTAATAACACATTTCTTCCAAGAGATCAACACAAGGATCATCATCTAACACAACCTACATGTTTTACTCTCCCAATTCAACTCATAAACATACAAAACATCATAGTTACTTACCTTCATCGAAATTAAACCATGAAAATCAACATGCAATCCATGGAAAGTGTTCCTCTAGTCCATAGCTCCACAATGGTGAAGACGGATCGTGATTTGGACTTCAAATGAGCAAACTATGGCACTTTCTCACTCTAGAATTCTCTCCTCTCTCTCTAAGCTCTAAGGTTGAAGATGAACAAATGAAGGTGTTGTTGGGCCTCTAATGGAGTCAAGGTAACTTATTATGTTTGGTCAAAGAGTCAATGGACGTCCATAAATCTCAGCCAATAAAAATTGAGTCAAAAGGTCAACTCACTTAAAACCTAGTCAAAGCTGTCACATTTCTGATTTTTCAGTCAACTTTAAAGACATTTCTAGGATGATCCACAAGTCCAAAAATTGTGAATAAGATATGGTTGGAAAGATCTTTGAGTTTAGTTTACACAGAATCAAACGGTTTGCAAATCTGAGTTTTCTAGACAAAGTTATGGCTAAATTACTAAAGACTATTCGGATGGACAGAATTTCGGGTTTAAGCATGTATCCATGCTTTTGTGTGTATCTTTATCTATCTTAAGGTCAAAACACACTCGAAACTCAACCTAATCATCCTGTATTTATGCACGAATGACAAAGAACTCAAGACTCAAACATACCCAAAGTTAATCACACGAAACAACACTTGAATTGACCAAACATACTGGTGAACTAGGAAAGAAGTAGGATCGGGGTATTACACTGAGAAATCTACATTGTTGTCTGAGAATAAAGAACTCAATAGACAACAAGTAAAAAATACCAAGACTCAAAAAGAGAACAAAACTTTAACTGAAAAGGTTGATTTCCTACTTGAACAAATTAAGAAAATTAATTCTTAGAAACATGACCTTCAAAAGGTTGTTGATGATTGGAATAACTCCAAAGGAAACTTCGATACCATCCTCACTAAACAAAAGCCCCTTGACGACAAAATTGGTATCGGGTTCCAGAGTAAGTTCAATGTAGGAAGTGCATCTGGTTCTCAATAGAATACGACAGTTGAAGATATTGCTGAGGAAATGGCTGAGGAAGTAATCTATGACCAGCAACCTTCTGTAAAAGGGAATCAAGGACTTGGCTTTACCAAAATACCATTTGTTTATGCTAAAAAAAAACCTGCCAAGTTCAAGGGTAAGCAGACTGTCATTACAAATGACATTGTAAATAGGGTGTTTGAACAACTTAAACGTGATGTTAGCCATCCTGTGAAAACATTGAAAGCTAATAATAGGTCTAAAACTGCTAAGCTTAAACCTATTCAATTTGTCAAACAAAAGGCTATTGACGAAAACTCTGATGGTGAAAAACATAAAGGTGTTATGCCTGAGAATGCAAAGCCTTTTATTAAAAGGTCTGCTTTTGCAAAGCCCAATAACACTAGGAAGTTGTATTATCAGCCTAAAACCAATAAACCCAGACCTATCATTCCTAAGACTGCTGGTCATAAGATAGCTCCCAAGAAAACAGAGATCACCAGATATATTTAAGATTTTCATTCTTGTACTTATGTAAAGGTGCCACGAGATTCATGAATGCCTTCTGAGATTCACACCTAAACCTAAAGGGTTTACACCTCCAAAGGTCAAGCAGGCATGGGTCCAAAAGGTTGCTAACTCTCAGGACCCAAGAATAAAACGGGGTCATGAACTTAAATGTTTTACTTTCAGGAATGCTTCATGGCAGTTAATGAGGAGGAGAAAGATGTATGGTATCTAGATAGTGGCTGCTCTAAGCACATATCTGGAAACTAGGATCTTCTCTCCAATATTATTGAAGCAAAGGGTCCCTCAGTTATTTTTGGTGACAAATCCAAAGGGAAGACAGTTGGCTATGGATCTATAGTTCGAGGAAACCTCTCCATCAGCAAAGTTTTTTCTTGTTAAATACTTGAAGAAAAATCTCCTGAGTATATCATAATTCTGTGATAAGGGACTAATATGTCAATTCACTTCAAGTCACTACATTATCAAGGACAGTGAGACCTACACAACTATCTTGACTGGATTCAGAAAAGGAAATGTGTATGTGGTTGATCTGAATCCTGTTGGAAGGAAGTCAAGTCTGTGTTTGGTTGCAAAGAGCTTCAATGATAACAGTTGGCTGTGGCATAAAAGGCTCAGCCATCTCAAGTTCAAGTATATCTCTAAGTTATCAAAGGACAACTTGGTTATTGGTCTACCAAAGGTACCAGCTGATTATTACAAGCTTTGCAAGGCATGAAAACTGGGGAAGTTAACTATGTCCTCTTTTAAAAGTGAGCCATGTCTATCACCTACCAGACCTTTACAGTGGCTGCATGACATCTGTTACTATTACTAGTCTTAGTGGCACAAGTATACTCTAGTGGTGGTTGATGACTATTCAAGATTCACCTGGGTTGAAATGATGTCTTCAAAGGATGAAGCTTATGACATCAAAACAGCCCTCTTCAGAAGACTTCAAACATAAAAGCTGGATGACATTACTGATATCAGGTCAGACAATGGCACAGAATTCAAGAACAATAGTGTTGCCAAATATTGTCATGATCCTGGGATCAGTCAAATTTTCTATTGCTAGCACACCACAACAAAATGGAGTTGCTAAAAGGAATAACAGAACTCTAATTGAAGCTGGGAAGACCATGATTACTGAAGCAAGGCTGCCTATGTATTTCTGGGCTGAAGTTGTCAACATTGTCTGCTTCACACAAAACAGGTCTTTAATTAACAAGTTTCATAACAAAAGTGCATTTCTGAATGGTGAGCTGCAAGGAGAAGTTTATGTGGAATAGCCACCAGGATTCCTAGACAACACAAGAAGAGAAGATGTCTACAAATTGAGGAAAGCATTATATGGACTCAATCAAGCTCCAAGAGCCTGGTATGAGACCATTTTAAAGTTCTTGATTACTCAAGGCTTTGTGAGAGGTCAAATTGATACTACTCTTTTTATCATGAAACATAAAGGTCATTATTAGTAGTTCAAATTTATGATGATGATATTGTATTTGGCTCTACTAATAAAAACCTTTGTAAAAGGTTTGAAAAGCTTATGCAGAGCAAATTTGAAATGAGCATAATGGGAGAACTCACCTTCTTCCTAGGACTTCAAATTCAGTAAAGCTCAACTGGTATCTTCATCAGCCAAGCCAACTATGCAAAGGATCTTATCAAGAAATTTGGTCTTGAGAATGCAAACAACTTTAACACTTCAACGTCTACTAAGGGCCATCTTGACAAAGATGAAAAGGGCAAGAAAGTGGACATGACTATTTATAGAGGCATGATTGGTTCACTTTGATACTTAACTACTAAGAGACCTGACATTATGGGCTTGTTTAGTAGTTGGACAAGGATAAGGAGTATTATTAATCCCGGTGCTATTAGCGCCCTCGCTATTAATCCTCACTTATAAATCGGGGGTAATTTTGGATTTAAAAATGTTAGTCACATGTTTTTTTTAGTGAGGGCGCTAGAAATACCACCCTCAACCTTGGAATTATTAGCGAGGGGATAAGGACTTTATCCAGATAGCACGTGCTATTAGTCCCGACCACCTATTGCGTACCAAACATTCGACTATTTGGCTTATTAATCCTATCCGGCCTTAATCCTGACTACCAAACGACCCCTATGTTTGTTGTTTCTATTTGTGCAAGATTTTAAACAGATCCTAAGGAGTCTCACTTGCAAGCTATCAAGCGGATTATAAGATATCTCATAGATACAACCAACTTTGGTATTTGGTATCTAAGGGATTCATCTTTCACACTTATTGGCTATTCTAATGCTGAATTTGCTACTTGTAAGGTTGACAGGAAAAGCACTAGTGGGACATGATAGTTCTTAGGGAATCAACTAATCTCATGGGCCAGTAAAACGTAAGCTTTTGTTTCAGCTTCAACAACTGAGGTAGAATACATAGCTACTCATAGCTGATGATCACAAATGTTGTGGATCAAATAGTAACTTTTTGATTATGAGATCAAGACTGCTGATTGCCTTATCATGTGTGACAACACATCAGCCATCTCAGTCTTTCAAAATCCTGCCATGCATTCCAAGACAAAGCACATTGATGTGAGATATCATTTCTTAAAAGATCATGTGGAAAAAGGTAATATCAACATGCAATATGTACCTACTGATCAACAATTACCTGATATTTTCACCAAACCACTTGATTCAACCAGGTTTGCCTATCTTAGAGGAGAGCTTGGTATGCCTGTCCTCAATCCTTAACACTTGTAAATTTTAATGTTAAAATACATTTAGCTGTTTATCTTTAGAACTATTAAAATATCTTATCAGCCAAGTGTAACATTGCTGGTGTCATCGATAACCTCAGGTAAGTATTCGCGAATCTTCTATATACTCTACCAGCTATTTTTAAAAAGTAGGGATCAAATCTTCACTCTTTCCCAAGTATCTTTTAGATGAACAGTCGCTTATCTCTTCTCATTAAATGCGGACTTCAAAATTTTATCAAATGCCAAACATTCCCTATCATATAAAAGGACGAAATCATCAACTTTTACTGTTTTACTTTCTCTCTCTTCCAAAACTGCCAAAAGCATTTCAAAACCCTCACCATTGTTGAAGAACTCAATCTTTTCTGAAATTGTATATTCCTTCAATTCTTCAGTTCCTTCACTTCTAAACTACAATGGTTAGTGATTCTTAACATCCTCTTTCATCTCGGAGTTTTGTTGGTTTTTTCTCTCTAAAATTCTCTCTCTCTAAGCGAACATTCTCTCTTTCGTCTCTAGGGTTTCACCCTAGGGGCCCTTCTCCGTTCAAGTTTCCGGCCGCCGGCAGTCTCATGGCTGATTTGGCGTTGTTCCCGTCGCTCCAACCTTCTAAATCCAGCCCATCTTCTTACCTTGCTGCCGGCCCTTCTCATGCAAACCCTACCCCGCCAAACCCTACCCCGTCCAGCCCTAGTAGCGACCCCAAAACTGCTACAGCTGCTAACCCGTCTCTCCCAAACACTCCGCCGCCTCCTCTCAACAAATCCTTTGCTTCCTTGTTGTCCAACACCCCGGTTCCTCAAGTCAATGATGTCCCCATGCTTGCTTCAGCCATTCATAAGGGCGTTCCATCGTTAAAGTTAACAAAAGAAGCTATTGCCGCCTTTGCTCGGCCGTTTGCTTGGACTCTAGTCGGTAAGTTTCTAAACGGCCGGCCTACCATGGAAGCGGCTAGGTTAGCCTTTGCGAAGTTTCATCTCAAGGGTAACTATAAACTTGGCCATATTGATCAACAGCATTTGCTCATTCAATTATCCACTGAGGAAGATTTTCATAGGTTGTGGACGAAGGACGTTTGGTATGTAACGAAGTTCCCTATGCGAACTACGGTTTGGACTCCTTCATGGAGACCTAAACAAGATTCTCCATTGGCACCGGTTTGGGTAAGCCTTCCTGGATTACCAGTTCATTTGTTTAATAAGGTGTTCCTATTTTCTCTTGCTAGCACATTTGGAAAACCTCTTTCTATTGATAAGGCTACTGCGGAATTATCAAGACCAAGCGTTGCTAAAATCTTGGTTCAAGTGGATTTGCTAAAAACACTTCCGGAAAAGATCCATATTGATTGTGGGGATGTTTCTCCTAGTTTCTTTCAAGATGTGGTGTATGATAATCTTCCTCTTTATTGTCGTCATTGTTCGGTGTTAGGACATGATCATTCCAGTTGTCGTGTTTTAAACAAGGAGCATAAGAAGGAGGGTAAGAAGGAGGATAAAATGAAGATTGCTTCCAAAAAAGTTACGGGGGCTAGTCATGAGCAAGGTCTGAATTCTAATCTCGCTAGTGAGACTTTGAAGGTGGCAAATGTTATTAAGGAGAAGTTAGAAAAGACTAATGTTCCAAGGATGGCTCGTAGGGGTTTGGAGCTTCCTAAAGCAGTAAATAAGGCCCTTAAAAAGCCTTTGTCTTCTTTTATTGTGGAGGAATCTTGTGCTATTCTGGAGTTACAAAATTTGAAGAAACTGTGTACCCCTCTCAAGGATGATTCGGCTTTACGAGCAAAGGGTTCATCTATTGCTAAGATGAATACGTATGGTTCGTTAAATTTATCCCCTAGAGGTCCGGCGGTTACCTCTATTTCTCATGTTATGGAGCTTCATATGGATAGAAAGGAGAGGGAGTTTGTTAACCTAGATGATGGGGAAGGTGAATTCACAGATGTGGTCAATAAGAAGCGTAAAAGCAAAGAGAAGGGTTTGCAGTCTGCAGGCCACAGTTCGCACCATTAACTCTTTTCTCTCTGTGAGTCTCTCATACTTATTTGGTTTACATACTTTTTCTCTATTGTTTTACCATGGTGTCTTTCTTAAGTTGGAATGCTAGGGGTATCAGCAATGGTGCCACAGTTCGAAGGATTAAACGGTTATTTCGTTTACATAAAGTTTCTTTAATTGCTATTTATGAGCCAAAAGTAAGGGGTGATACTTTGGGCGCTTTTGTTCGGAAAGTTGGTTGTGAAGACGGTTTAATGAATCTGTCCAATAGAATTTGGGTTGTTTGGAAACATGGTCTTCAATGTGTGGTTGTGCATGATTCTAATCAGGCTTTAACGATGCAAGTTTCTCATCCTTGTTGGCATGAAGTGGTATGGATTTCTTTTGTCCATGCAAGCTGTAATAAATATTCGCGTCGAACCCTTTGGGATGATCTTATGGTGATTAGTGAGGTTGATTTTCCCTAGATGGTGGTTGGGGACTTCAATGTTGTTTTAGATCAGTCCGAGAAGGTGGGTGGTAATCCTATTACTGAGACAAAGGTGGCTGAGTTTTCTGATATGATTCAGTATTCTAATCTTATTGATGCGGGTTATGATGGAAATATGGCAACTTGGTATAACAAAAGAATGGGGCGCAGGGCTATTTATCAAAGGCTTGACAGGGCATTTTATAATGAAAAATGGATGCATCCTTTTCGCCTGACTAGAGTTTCTCATCTACCTCGTTCCTGTTCGGATCATGCTCCACTTCTTATTAATATCCAGATTGAGGCTGATCTCATCAAAGGGTCTTTTAGATTTCTTAATGTGTGGCTGAAGCATCATAACTTTCTCAACATTGTCCGTGACTCATGGGATCTTTCTATGGATGGTAGGCCTATGGTTTGTTTTGCAAAGAAGCTTGGTCGATTACGGAAGTGTATTCCGTTTGGAACAAGGAGGTTTTTGGGCGTATTGATCAGCAGGTTAAAATTGCGGAAGATGAGGTTCTTGCTTGCGAGTTGTTTCATCAACAGCATGGTACTGAAGATAGTAGGGCTGCTCTTAGCTTAGCTCAAGCTCATCTTTTGTCTAAGCTTAAAACTGAGGAGGATTTCTGGGCTCAAAAGGCTAATATTTCTTGGCTAAAAGAAGGAGACCGTAACACTAGATTTTTTCATGCTATAGTCAAGAAGAAGAGGCAAAGGCTTTTTATTCATAAGATTAAGGATCGGTAAGGTCATTGGCTTACTAATAAGGCTGATATTCATAATGAGGCGGTTGGTTTTTATGCAGATCAACTTCAAGGGCAATGTGCGAATCCGTCGGATGATTATTTGTTTCTCATTCCACGTCTTATTACAGAGGAGGATAATGGGACTCTTACGGCTGTTCCTTCTTTAGAAGAGGTAAAGAATATTGTTTTTGATATGAATGGGCAGAGTGCTGCGGGTCCGGATGGTTTTACCAGGGAATTTTACAAAGGTTGTTGGGAGGTGATCAAGGATGATTTAGTCCGTGCCATTGGAGATTTCTTTTCGGGGTTTCAAATGCCACGTAGCTGGACTAGCACTTTAATCGTGACCATTCCCAGAGTGGAAAATCCGACTTCTTTTTTGGATTTAAGGCCAATTAGCCTTTGCAATTTTTGCAATAAAGTTGTCACCAATTTATTAACTCGTCGTTTGGCCCCAATTCTTCCTCGGATTATATCCCAGCAGCAAAGTGGTTTTGTTCGGGGTAGAGTGATTCATGAAAATGTGCTTTTAGCTCAAGAGATCATGCAGTCCATTACCAGAAAAGTTCGCGGATCCAATGTTGCCTTAAAGCTGGATATGGCTAAAGCTTATGATAGGCTTTCGTGGTTTGGTTTAATAAAGGTTATGCGTCAGTTTAGGTTTAATGAGGTTTGGATTGACTTAATCTATAGATGCATCTCTAATAGTTGGTTCTCCGTTCTTGTTAATGGGGAAGCTTGTGGTTTCTTTCACTCTACCAGGGGGTTGCGACAAGGTGACCCGTTATCTCCTTGTCTGTTCATTATTGCTGCTGAAATTATGAGTAGAGGCCTTAACCAATTGCATGATGCGAATCCCCATTATAGATTTAAAACTCATTCGAATGTTCCGGTGATCTCTCACTTAGCCTATGCTGATGATGTGCTTATTTTCTGTAATGGTTCAAAAGGGTCGCTTGAGGCTCATATGAAGTATCTTAAATGGTACCAAGGGTTTTCGGGCCAGCTTGTTAATGTCCAGAAATCTTGTTTTATTACGGGGAAGCATGATATAGTGAGAGATGGTATTATTGCAGGAGCTACGGGTTTTGTCAAACAGGACTTATCTATAAAATATTTAGGATGTCCTCTGTATATTGGGAGGTTAAAGATTAGTCTTTTCAGTCCTTTAATTCAGAAAATGGAAGGTCGGCTTGCTTCTTGGAAAGGAAAGCTTCTCTCCTTTGGTGCTAAGCTTACTTTGATTAAATCGTGTCTGGCAGCTATTCCTCTTTATTATATGTCCCTTATTCATCCTCTTAAAGGGATTATTCAAAGGATGGAGCGTATCATCACAAGGTTCTTCTGGAGTAATATTGACGGGTCGCGCAAATGTCATTGGCTGTCGTGGGACAAAATGAGTTGGCCTATTGATGAAGGGGGTTTTGGTTTGCAAAAATTTGAGGATGTCGCCATGGCTTTTGCCATGAAGCTTTGGTGGAGACTTCGGACTATGGACTCTCTTTGGAGTCGATTTATGATGGCTAAGTATTGCAGAGGTATTCACCCTATGGATGCTTCTCGAAAATTCTATGAATCCCAAATTTGGCGTCGTATGCTAGATGCTAAGCCTTTGGTTGAAAGCCGGTTAGGTTGGAGGATTGGCAGAGGTGACATCACGATTCATGAACGGTGGCTAGACGGTAATATGGGTAATCTTCCTTTTGATCATATTGAAGTCTCTTCCTTGTTTGATAACGGAGTTCCTCGTATTGATCACATCCGGGAGGTTTATGGGGCTCAACTTCTTTCATTAATTCAAGATCATTCGTTGTCCATTATAGATCAGCCGGATACTCCTATTTGGTTACCCTCTTCTTCTGGTAAGTTCTCTGTTAGCTTGGCTTGGCGGGAATGTAGAAGGCCGAAAGTTCGGTCGTCTATTTTGTCTTTTTGCTGGAATAAATACATTCCTATCAAAGTCTCAGTTTTTCTTTGGAGGGTCATTCATGGTGGCATCCCTACGGATGATAGAGTTAAAAGAAAGGGCATTCAGTTTGCCTCTAAATGTGAGTGCTGTTTAGAAGCAAGGGAAGAGTCTATCCCTCATACTTTTATTCATGGTGATATTGCTACAAAAGGTTTGGCAGCATTATGGCTCTCTGTGTGGTGTTCACATGTTCTGGGGTGACTTAAACCAAATACTTTTCTGATGGTGGAATGGTTCGCCTTCCTATAAGAATAGAGTTTGTTCTTATTTACTTCAAGTTCTTCCAGCCTTAATCCTCTGGGAAATTTGGTTATCAAGGAACAAAAGTAGGTTTGATGGAACTGTCATGACTCATCTGTCGATCATTTACAAAGTCCAAGAGCAAGTCCGAGATATTGCTAAGGCTTTTGCTTTGTCTTTTTTGGGGGACTCTTCCGACGACCACCTCTTTTCCTTCTTTGGGTTGAATAAGGCTGGCTTTAGTGGTCATAATATTCGCCTGGTGACTTGGCAACATCCTTCTCATGATTTCATCAAAGTTAACACGGATGGGGTTTCTCGTGGTAATCCGGGTTTGGCTGCGGGTGGAGGTATCTTTCGGGATAATAATGGTGATTTCCTCTATGGTTTCTGCAAATATTATGGTCATTCTTCTAATATGATGGCTGAGGCTTTGGCTGTTCATGACGGCCTCCTTTTGGCTTACAATCATGGTTATTTGAGGGTTTGGTTGGAAGTGGACTATCTTCCCCTTATGAATATCATTATTCGAGAATTTCATATCCCTTGGGCTGTTTGGTATGTTGTTGCTTACATTCATAGAATTATGGCTTCTATGGAGGTCTGAGTTACTCATATCCTTCGGGAAGGAAACGGTGTTGCAGATGGTTTAGCAAATTTTGCTGCGGATGAGGAAAGGGATGTTGAATTCCTATCTTATTCGGATCTCCCTAGTCGGTGTCGAGGGTATTTTATCCTCGATAAAGCCAAGACTCCTTATATCCGTGTGAAATAATTATGTTGCTGTTGCTTGTCCTATTTACAGGTTTTCATCCCTGGATCAGTCGTCCTTTTGTAGGGGACGATTTCAGCTCGCTGGGGACGAGTCGTCCTTTTTGCTCCTGTTTTAGTCGTCCCTTTGATGGGGACGATTTCAGCCTTTTGGGGACGAGTCGTGCTTTGGTTGCTGTTTCTGTCGTCCCTCTTTTGGGGATGACTTCGGCCTTTTGGGGACGAGTCGTCCTCTCCTGTCTGGATTGGGCCTGTTTTGATTTTCTTTGGTTTTCCCCTTTCCCCTTATGTAATGGGTAGCTTAGATGCTGGCCCTTCCCCTTAGATATTATTTATTTTCCGGTGGTTGAGGTTGTCATGTCCCCCACCTTGTTTGTAATTTTTTTTCATATTTAATAAAATTTAGGGAGTGCCGTCTCCTTTCGTTAAAAAAAAAAAAAAAAAACATCCTCTTTCATTTAATTTCATTTTCAGTCGATTTCAACAATTATTTTCTAAGATTTCAAAACTTATGAATTGTTGCATTCATCGCCATGTTTGAACTGCGAATGTTGATTTTTGTTGTTTGTTAATGATTTCTGAGTTTCTATGGTGTTTACAATGTTCAGATTATACATATTTACACCTTTACACTTTAGATTTTCTAAAATCATTAATTTTGATGTTTGGCTAAAACTCTGGATATGAAATTTAGTTGGTGAATTTTTGCTTTTAGAAATGTAAGGTTACTAACATATATTGGGTTTTAATTTCAACACTACATGTTTTTCAGAAACTGCTAATATTTGTTATGTACCAGCTATTCTTAACTTTGTTGTTGATTATTTAGGCTAAATCCTCTAAAAAATCTTCTACTTCAACTTCTGTTGGTACTGCTCTCCAGCAACCAGTCAAGTCTTCAAGGACTACTGAGGCTTCTCAAAGGCCAATTGGCTATCTTCCCAAGAGCAGCAATCACTTAGGAGTGACCATAAATGCTCAATCTGTCAAAGAGTACTACTCATCTGTAGTAACTTTGATCAAGGACTTAGAAAAAAGTGGACTTCTTCCATTTTTTGAATTGGGTGATAAAGACTACAGTATCAAGTTGGTTGAGGAATTCTTTACTCGTATGACTGTCCCTCTTCCACCCGCATCCAAGGATGAGTAGATAGATAAGAGCTACATCAAAGGCTATATCAGAGGCCATTTTATCAAGCTTGACTACAAGGTGACAGGAAAGATTTTGGGATTTCCTGATAAAGGCAAATTGGACTTGACTGTTGAAGATTCAGATGCAGCATAGGCCATGATGCGAGGAGTTGTTAAGCGAGAACCCCTTTTTGAGATGCACAAGAATCTATTTCCTGAAGTCCCTTACAACATCAGCCATCTGGTTGACAAGGGCATGTTATTTAAGAATGGATCCAGGGATGTCTTCACTTCTCACCAACTGTCAATCACTAAAGTTGTCGTTCTAAGGAAGCAGCTGAGCTGGACTAATCTTCTTAATTCCCTGCTATTTGATAGTGTTTTGGAGGTCCAGACCATTCCAGGGATGATGAGACTCTTTGTCAGGGTGATTAATACACTCCTGAGGGGTTACAAGGAGATTGAAGACACCATAGCTACTGATGAGCTTATCAAGGTGACAAACACTTATGTGTTCAGCTCTAACAAAGAGAGCTATTGCTGTTGTTGGGCCATCCACTCAGTCCAAGAAAGGCAAGAGGAAAATTACCTACACAGTTGAGGGGCTACCATCTCAGGAGGAGCAACCCAAGCCCATAGCTGCAATTGCCTGAGGACTTTGACCTTAGTTGTCTTGACCATGACTGTGACGCCCTAACCCGGATTCCAACACGAAACCCCAAGGTGGGTGCCCCAAACGGAGGAACATAAACCCAAAAATGAAAAGTACGTGGCATAACCACCCGTACTTACTGGAAAACATAATGGCTAAACTTGATAAAATAAAATAATTCATCGATGACACTACAGCCGGAACCCAACTAACACAACCATGGGTCTAAAACTCAGGAAAATAAACAACAACAACCTCCACAGCCACAACATGCCGGATAACAATAAACCACGAGCTAAAACATGCTCGGGAAAGAAACTGAACTACAACTAGAACTATAAACACGAGCACGACATACACATGTCGGCATCCAAAAGAATAAAGAGTTACAACGCAGGAACACTATCCAAAGTAAAGTTTACATAACTTTACATAACCCAATCGTCCTTACCAAATAAAATAACTATAATTATAAACAAGTTCCACGAGCTACAAAACCTACAAGACAACCTGGTAACTAACTGTGATCTCGCTGACCACACCGGTGATTTCCTTGCTAGCTCGGATCTAAGGAAAAATATATGAACAACAAACGGGGTGAGTCATAATGACACAGTAAGTTACTAAATGCAACTATATGACGTGGCATAATGCTCAATCATAAAACTGTAACATAGCATCATTTAAGTATACCAAACCATAAACATGTACCACAAAATCATAGGCACATAAATTACAAATACCACGTAGCACAGTGATGATCACATAAATGCACGTAAATAACAACATTTAAAAGGATATAGTTGTTGTTTGTCTGACTGTGCTACTGTCGCTTTACACCTATCGAACTGTCGTTGCCGAATTGGATCTCGTGCTCGGATCATACTGAACACATTGTACATACTGTCGTTACATCTCGCTATTCTACTTAGCGAGGAAAGATACCATCGTTACTTCTCACTTGATTACATAGTGAGGAAAATACTATCGTTACTTCTCACCGTCTACTTAGTGAGGAAAATACTATTGGTTGCCATAGTTACGCGTATTGCTTATTATAATGGGACTACTTCCCATTAGGGGCAGTAGTGGGGACGAAAGGGAACCAATGAGGCAACCCATAGCAATCGCTTACCACGAAGGCTATGTGTCATTGCATTACCGACTTAAATCATGTATGCTAGCTGGACTTCCAAACGAGCACAAGTAGATATTTACTCGTACCATAACAACAACAATAAGGTTCAAAAGTAGTGAACCTTATCCCAACCAAGGAGGTCAATGATCCTACCTTAACACATTACTAAACACCTTTCGTGAAGTAACAAATCAACATCTCAAAACCATATATTTAGTCTTGAATCACATAATCATACAAGCACATATTTACAAGTACTTCTCAAGAACCATTAGACCACATATTTAGTCTATAAACATCTACACATTGAGATACACATTTGATTCCTAACAAACGCACCTTAAGACTACTAATTTAGTCTAGTTACAATCCCATATTGGGCACTAAGCTTAAAGAATATTAATTCAAATTCAATGCACACTGTTCTTGCGATGTGCCAGGCAAACAAAGCCATGCTTATCTTCGTCGCCAAGACGACATTTATGACCATTGACTTGGTGCCATGGACCAACGGCTTGCATCCATGAAGGAGGAGATAAAGCAATCGTGACAAATTGGTGAGAAGATTGACGTAAGTGCCTTGTTAAGGCAAAAGAACAAAGACCTCAAAGAAGAGTTGGAAGCACCAAAAGGAACTTGCTAGATTCAAAGCTACCGATGCTTCAAAGCATGCAGACAAGCATCAACCCGACAGTATATCTACACTTGTCCCCGTATCAACTTCTTCTATCTTTTGTCAAAACCTTGTAATATTTAAACAACTTGTTTGATATACAATGGTTATATTCTTTTAAACTTGTCTTAATTTTCATGCTTTATGATTAACTGCTTATTCGTGTGCATGAAATTTAAACCTCTTGTTCAAAGACATACACTATATGTGACGCCCCGACCCGGATCTCTATACGAAATTCCAAGGTCGATTCGCCAAAAGAACCACACAACATAACTGAACAAGAAAAGCACGTGGCGTAACCACCCGTACTTACGAAAAAATATCACAATCTCGGTATACATCCGACGCCAATATATGCTCCCCCAACGGGGTAGACACCTCAAGCACAAAAGATAACGACTGGGGTAACACACACAAGTTGTTCACAAAATGGGATGCAACATATGAATGCGATCAGCCAGGATCTATAAGAACTCGAGCTCTAGTACCGAAGACAGAAAGGCTACCTCCTATAACTGACGTCGACTCCGGCACACCGCGCTGATCAAGCGCAAACACACGACCCTGGACCTTAGGTCTACCATCGCTATCCCTCTTTGTACCGCTAGATTGTACACTAGCGCTCCCAGTCTGACTATTCTTCAACTTAGGACAGTTCCTCTTTATATGACCCAGTTCCCCATAATTGTAACATTGCCCAGCTACTTTATTCCAACACTTATCTTTTGAGTGTCCCGGTCTCGAACAAATACTACATAACGGTGGATTACCTTGCCGACTCTGAAAAAAGGTGGTACTATTACTTCTCCCACTAGACTGTTGCCCTTGTTGCCCATCGGACTGTGCTCTCTCGATTCCCCGCGATTGTTACTGTTGCCACCACTATATCTGTTACCCGAACTCTGTCCCCACCCTTGATTCTGTGATGATTGCTGAAAGTTGTTCAAATTTTTCCCCCGATGTTCCTCTATATCGCCTTCTATTCCATAAGCCCGATCCACAGCACTCCTATAATCAGCAAGCTGTAAAGATAACAACTGTTTCCTGTACTCTGTTTTCAAGCCTTTAACGAATTTCTGTGCCTTCTTCGCCTCCGTGGGGACCAAGTGACTACAATAACGAGCCAATTCTGTGAACTTGGCTGAATATTGTGCCACCGTCATGCTGCCTTGCTCCAGGTCATAGAATTCCCTTTCTCTTCTTTCACGGACTACCTTCGGAATATATTGTGCTTTAAATTCCCTCAAGAAATTGGGCCAACTGTAAGGTTCTCCCCGCAAGTCCCAGCTGCCCTGTAGTACCTGCCACCAATGTTCAGCTGCTCCCTCTAGTTTAAACACAGCTAGGGTGACTTTTTCATCATCGTTGCAACCCAAAGCTGCAAATATCTTGATTATGTGCTCAATCCATAATTCCACATTCGTGGCATCCGACTCCCCAAGAAACGCTCCAATGTAGTAGTGTGATTTCTAGGCCTCACCTCAGGTTGTGGTATTTCGACTTCCGGTTGTGGAGCTTCACCGTGTAGTCGTTGCTCCCCATTCAAACGCTCGATCCGATTCATCAATTCCATCATCCTTCCCATCATAACTGTCATATTTACATTCTGATTCTCCTGGTTCAGTTCAGGAGGGACATTAGGTGGTCGATTCACATCCTCATCTCTACCGTCATCCCCGCCGGCACTCGTACCAACCCGACTAGTACTCGCTCCGAACCTAGTCCGCACCATTTTAACCTACACATAACACTCGACGTTAAAATCTCAATAATAAACACCATACCCACCTAGGCCATAGAACCTATCCTGGCGAATAGCTAACATAAGCTCTGATACCAACTGTGACGCCCTGACCCGGATCTCTATACGAAATCCCAAGGTCGGTTCGCCAAAAGAACAACACAACACAATCGAACAAGAAAAGCACGTGGCGTAACCACCCGTACCTACGACGAAACACAACTGATAACCTGATTAACACAAGTATGAACCATCTTCGGCGTTAACAAAGTCGAAAAGCAACTAGTAACAACCACGAGTTTACAACTTGGGAAAGAAAACTACTACAACAACATCGGCCACAACATGCCGGAACAAAACATAACCACGAGCTACAACATGCTCGGTAGAGAAACTATTTTAACAACGAAACTGTACAGGAGAACGACATACATATGTCGGCTACTAAAAGAATATACAATCAATACCAAAGTACTACCCTTAGTAAAGTTTACATAACTTCACCACCATTTGTCCTTACCAAAAGAAAACAACTATCAAGGGATGAAATCCTCGAGCTACCACACGTGGACAACTGTCAAGCTAACGTGAACTCCCGGGCTGGCTAAGATCTAAGGAAAACAAATAAACACATAACGGGGTGAGTCATAATGACACAGTAAGTTACTAATACAACTACATGGCATGGCATGATGCTCAAGCGATAAACATAACATGGCATTAGCATTTATATACCACATCTAAACATGTATCATCATACTTGACATACAAAATCATTCAACATACAAATCATTCAACTCACATAGCACTTTGATTAACACATAAGTACCCATAAATAAACCATGTTATAGAAGGATATCATATCTCTTTCTTCAACCTTGTGTAGCTCCTGCAATACACAAAACAACCAATACTACCTCGATACCCGTGTGCGTAGTATCGACGTCCCCAACACAATCCCGTCGGGTTTAACCTAGCAAGCCAAAGTCATGCGTATTGCTACAACAGTGGGGCTACTTCTCAACCGTGGCCAACAGAAGAGGGTGTGTGAACTCCGGTACGGCGACTTATAGCAATCACAAACTTTGATTTGTGAAGACGATAGGTCGTCCTACCATGACATGAACAACGACGACGCCAGCTGGACTTACACAATACAGAAGTAGGTAACCTTACTTAACTTATGCAAATAACCGTCAAGTTCAAAAGTAGTGAACTTGACAAACATCATGTAGATTATATTTTTCTACAACATATAATCACCAAACATATTGTTCAAAGTCATAAAACACAACTTTAGAACTAATTTACAAGTTTCTAACATACCAGTATCAAATACTCGGAGGGCCAAATTTCATACCAATTGAACTCTAATTTTTTGTAGTAATTTAACTAGTGATTCGGAGAATTATAATCTTTCCAAAAATCCACTTTTGATGTCAATTCATTAAGTTCATAAAATTTGGGTATAATTGCTATATGCAATTTTCACCATTTAGGTCCCTAACATGTTCGCTAGTTCAATCCCATGGTTGAGTTCTTAAATCTAACATGCAACATCATCTAACTCCAAAACTTAACACATAGACATGTTATATATCTCAACATATCATTTAAACATGAAAATATCATGTATTCAAGTCATGCATGTAAAATTAAGAACAAGTATGCAATAGTTTCTAAGCATACAAAGGGGGTTAGTAACTTAAATGTAGATGGAAATCAAACCTCTGAAATCCAAATTCAAGTCTTCTAAATTGGTCTCCAAGTCACCCTCTACACTTTGATGGTCTTGGATCAAGATTTGGATGGTTGAATGGGGAGATATGAAGCACACACATTAATCACACCTTTGTCTCCCACACAATCTCTCTAAGCTACCATGGAAGGTGATATGAGAAAAATGAATTGTTTTTGGTCTCTCACAAGGGTGGAGAGTATTTAAGCTGGTCAACAAGTCAAAGCCAAGTTCACATCTCAGCCATTGGATGAATATTTGAGGGTCAAACAACTTAAAATTCAGTCAACAAGTTTGCAGAATTCGTCCTTATGCGGCCGCACCATGCAGTCGCATAAACCCTATGCGAGCGCCTTGAGCAGCCGCTTGGATTCCAGAAAGTTTGTGCGTTTAAAAGGCTTAGCATCATGCGGGCGCCTAGGCTGTCATGCGGGCACCTCATGCGGCCGCTTAGGTTGCTATGCGGGCGCTTCATGCGGCCGCATAGAATCCAGAATGTTTAGGTTTTGGGCAAGCTCGCATCATGCGGCTACATAGAGGCTGGTTCAAGTCAAAATGGCTTCTAAACACATCAAAGTGATCCTACAATGTACCCAAGTCACCCTAATGTGATACCAACTTCAAATCAAGTTTGAAACACATCTAAAACTCATTCTAAACAACATGCAACATGGCCATTAATAATCACCTCTCACTCATGAATAATCACAAAGGCTTGTACTAAGCTAAGGTATTAACATGTATATCATTCTAATACTATTAGATGCATACGAACCAAGGCAAGATCATATTGAACATGTTACTCAAGAAATTAAACACACGTGATTAACATGAATAACACAAAACAAGGTAAGCATCTAAAGCGTAACAAATTCAGGGTATTACATCCTCTCCCCCTTAAAAGAATTTAGCCCCTAAATTCCTTACCAAATCCATCGAATAAGTGAGGGTACTTCTCACGCATCTCAACTTCGGCTTCCCACGTAGCTTCTTCAATCTTATGGTTTCTCCACAACACCTTTACAAGTGGGATCCGTTTGGTCCTTAATACTTGCTCCTTAGTGTCGATAATCCTCACCGGTTGTTCTACATACGACAAATCGGGTTCAAACGTGATCTCCTTATACCCTAACACATGTGACTCATCTTTCATATACTTTCGAAGCATTGATACATGAAACACATTATGAATCTCCGACAAAAATGGTGGCAATGCAAGTCGATAAGCCAATGTGCCAACCCTCTCAAGTATCTCAAAAGGCCCTATGTATCGAGGGGATAGTTAACCTTTCTTCCCAAACCTCTTAGTACCCTTACGCAGCAATACTTTAAGGAATACATAATCACCCACCTGGAACTCAAGATCCCTTCTCCGATTATCCGCATAACTTTTCTGTCGGCTTTGAGCGTAAGTAATCTATCCCGAATTATCCTCACACTTTCCACCGATTGTACCAATTCGAACCCCAAATTTTAGCCTCACCGACTTCATCCCAACAAATCGGCGATCTACATTTCCGCCCATATAGTGCTTCGTACGGTGCCATCTTGATACTTGCTTGGAAGCTGTTATTGTATGCAAACTCCGCTAAAGGTAAGTGTGAATCCCAACTTCCCTTAAATCTACTACACACGCACGTAGCACATCCTCGAGTACTTGAATTAACCTTTCCGATTGCCCATTCGATTGAGGGTGAAAAGCCGTGCTAAAGTTTAACTTCATTCCCATAGCCTCTTGCAACGCTCCCCAAAATCTCGAGGTGAACCTCGGGTCACGATCTAACACGATACTAACCGGAACTCCATGTAATCTTACGATCTCTTGAACATACAATGCTGCCAACTGACTCAATGAATATGTCATCGCAATAGGTATGAAATGAGCTGATTTGGTTAACCTATCCACAACAACCCAAATGGCGTCAAAGCCCCGACGAGTACGCGGAAATCCCGTCACGAAATCCATTGTAATATGCTCCCACTTTCATTCCGGAATCTCCAATGGTTGTAATAACCCTGCGGGTCTTTGATGTTCAGCTTTCACTTGTTGACATGTCAAACACCTAGATACATACTCTGCTATCTCTCGTTTCATGCCATTCCACCAAAACTGCTTCTTCAAATGAGGGACTAATCGTAAGCCCAAATGTTCAGTTCAAGGGCTAAAATAGGAAATGTTTAACCTCTCACACCTGATCAGGAAAAGCTGTAAAGATCAGGGACAAAATGTATATTAAACCTAAGTTTTTTAGTACTTCTCAAATTGTTGCAATGCTTTATGTTCCTTCTTCCCATATCGACATATGCAAGAAACAAAGATGAAAAATAAATGTCAATATTATAATCAAAACTTCTTTTTCATTACGTTTTTATTGGTAAGGGTAATACTTTGAACACAAAGAAGTCACAAAAATTTGGTCACAAAATCCTTGTTGTTAATTTTTGATTGGTTTTTTTATTAATTCGTGGTGAGCCCGTAAACTATGCAATCAATTAATAACCGACAACGAAGATTTTGTGAAAAAAAATTTGTAACTCAACAAAGATTTTGTGGAAAAAAATTTGTAACTTCTTTGTGCCGATAGCATTGCACTATTCATAATATTTGCACATTCAACGAACTACACAGTGAGACTTATAATTAATATAAAACAACCCCCTACGAATTTGTTTCATATTGTTGTAAGGATTTGGGTGACTCGATCGTGAGACTTATAATTAATATAAAACAAACCCCTACGAGATGATAAACGCACTTGGTGTGGGATGACTTATTTATCATGAGCTTAAAGTGAATTGACTTTTTGGATGCATAATTCTCTTCGCCCATAAACTTATAGAATCTGCGTTATAATATTACTCCCTCCGTTTCAAAAAGATTGACGTTTTAGAGTTGTGCACACATATTAAGAAATTTTAGAAGTTAACAAATATACCCTTATTAAATATCTTTAATTTTTGTGCTAAGAGTAGTTGAAAAGATAAATTAGAAGGAGATAGCCATTAGGAGAAGATAAAGTATTTAATGAAGAGATGATCAATTATTGGAACTTGTGAGAAGACAAGGGTAAATTAGGCAAAACATGCATTGGAAACCTAAAACGACAATCTTTTTGAAATAAATTTTTAGAGCTAAAACGACAAATATTTTGAAACAGAGGGAGTACCATGAATTTTCAAACACTTGTTTTGTGGATTACTATATTTTCTAGCATAAATTCCAAAGGAGATTCACGAAACACTTTGGTATGAATGTGATTGAAATCCCAGCAAATTCTGAGCGCCGATTTCTTATTACTGATAGTTCTTCGTCCCCCAAGGTTCAGAACGATCATGATGCACACTCTAGCAGCAAGTACCAGGAATCGTCAATGGACATTTCGGACTCCAACATGGGAGCCTCCGGGAGAGCGAGGAACGAAAATGGGTTCAAGGTCCGAGAGTAACACACGGTGAAGCGGAAACCCAGATAGATTGGTCTCCAATGGACAAGCTCAAAAAGGAGAAAACTGCAGTGTTCTTGTTGTACATTATGCATGTTCTTGTTGTACATTATGCAAACTCATTAACTAATTAACAGTGCAGCATGTATATTTCCTTTCTCTACTATTTCTTATAGGTGAATTCTATTCAAATTCCTATTAATACTAGAGTTTCTTGATCAGAGCCACCCTCCTAGGTTGTGATGTTGGGCTTATCAACTGCGCCTACCTCTTGCAGCATTTTCACTACTCTACGCATTGAAGGGCGGTTGATTGGAAGTGGGCTGATGCAAAGTAGACCGATATCAAGAACCCTGCAGATTTGCTCCTCGAAACAAGAATCAAGTTTGATATCAAGCACATGATCACGCCCTTTCTGCTCCACTGTGGTGCTCACCCAACTCGCCAAGTCATTCTCCCCAAATTCTTGGTCGATGGGCCGTCTACCAGTCACCAGCTCCAGAAGGACCACTCCAAAGCTATAAATGTCGCTCTTTTCATTCACTCTAAGTGTATATGCATATTCTGCAACAAGTTTACACAACTCTCGTAATTAGCAACTTGGATAGAAATCAGATCAAGAGTTAGTCATATGGTTTCTTGGGCAACTTCTATGACCAACGGAGTGATCTGCATTTCAGACAAGCGTCTCTTCTTCACGAGTTATCATTGTGCTCTAGAAGCAGAGATTCGCGGACTGATTAATAATGATGCTCTATCAAAATTATATCAAATGCTAGACATGAAAATTGTTTCATTGTTCAGAGATTGTAAATAGGACTAAGAAACAATTAACTCATGTGAAGCTGCCCTAGACATTGTTTTTCTAGTTTCTGGATGAAGGAAATGGAACAACAATTATGCATGGCAATAAGCATACTTCTGGAGTCGAGATTTGATGCAGTTATCAGTTCAAGAAAGCGAAAATAATCAAATTTGATAGAGAACAAATTAAATGTTATACCTGGTGCAATGTAACCACAAGAACCAATAATAGCAGACATGGATTCCAGGCCCTTAATGTTGGCTGCCTCAATAATCTTTGCAACTCCAAAATCAGCTATTCTAGCACCAAACTCTCCATCCAACAAAATATTGTTCGACTTAACATCCCTATGAACAATTGGAGGAGCACAGTCATGATGCAAATAGGAGAGCCCCTCGGCTGCATCCAAAGCTATCCTAATCCTCGTAGGCCAATCCAACAATCCACCCTTGCTACTATGCAACAAATCACCCAAGCTCCCATTTGGCATGTATTCATAAACCAAAAGCTTAACTTCCCCAGTATGGCAACAACACCATAATCTCACTATATTCTTGTGCCTAATCTTTCCTAATGTCTCAACTTCACTATCAAACCCATCTTTCTCAAAACTAACTCTGGTTAAACTCGTGTCACCGTTTGCACCTGATCGTTCCCACAACTTCTTCACGGCGACTACCTCACCATTGCTAAGACTAGCTTTATAAACTTTCCCTGAAGACCCACTTCCAATAACATTATCCTCATTTAGACAATCAAGGATTTCGTACTCACTAAAACCCAACTTATGGAACGATCTCCACTTCGATATGGTCCCTCCACTTCCTTTCTTCGTTTTCTTGAACTTCCGGTACCTAAACCCAAACCAAGCAACCCCAACAACAAAAACCAGGCCGGCAGCGCTAAAAATCATAACAAGTATCCAAAAATTACTCCGACGTTTCCCTTCACCCTTCCCCCACAAAGACCTACAACATCACCACACAATCCCGGATTACCCAAAAGCTATCCCTATAAACTTTATTATCAAAAACAGCAGGAATCTTCCCAGTAAGGCGATTATTCGACAAATTAAGCATGTTGAGCTTCAAATTCTGCAACTGAACTGGAATTCTCCCGGAAAACAAATTATCCGAAAGATCAAGATAATTAAGCACAGGCAAATTCCCAATTTCATTTGGGATTTCGCCAGTTAACCCATTCTTAGCCAAATTAAGCTCATTAAGTTGCTTCATCAACTCGATCCTCACCGGAATTTCCCCTACAAGATCATTAATACTGAGATCAAGTTTTTCCAACTGATGCAATTGCGTTAATGTGTCAGGTATTTGTCCACTAAATTTATTATCACTCGCCATTAACTTTTCCATTTTGACTAGTAACCCAACCTCATTAGGTATGGTTCCAGAAAATCCATTTTCCAAATTTCAAGAGTGGAGATACTAGATGCACCAGAAATCATGCTTGAAATATTCCCGGAAAATGAATTATCAGCAATATCAAGAAGATAGACATGTGGTAATCCCCAAAACTCGGCGGGAACTTCACCATATAGCCGATTACTAGTCAACCGTACCCGCTCCAAACTCCTGCATCTGGCAAGATTTTCCGGTATTTCACCGGTGAACAAATTGGAAATCAAAGAAGCTCCGACAACACACCCTTTTGGCACAAGTACGACGGAATTTCTCCCGAGAAATTATTGTACGAAACATCGATGGTCTTCAGCGGCGAGTTAAGACCGAGTTGACTCGGTAAGGACCCGGTGAACTGGTTGTCGAATAATCTGATTTCGAACAGGTTCGGGGACTGAGCTATGCTTTCGGGCAAAGAACCCACAAGTTTGTTTTGGTAGAGACCGAGTGACCCGAGTGGCAACTCGCACAACTCGTTCGGTATAGTTCCGGTTAACTCGTTCAGCGACGCGTCGAATCGTCTCAACGTCGTGATGTTGGACCAATGAGTCGGTAACTCGCCTGTGAACGAGTTGCTGAACAGCTCGACCTGTACGATACTAGGGAGGCGAAATATGACACTGGGGATTGGCCCGAGAGTTGGTTGTACGACACCTCAAGATTAGTGAGTCGACTCAGTCGATCAAAAGAATCCGGAATCTGGCCTATTAAGTTACACCCGCTAAGCCATAGGTAATCGAGATTAGTAAGGTTACCGAGTTCTGGAGCGATCCGACTCGGGGAAAACGGGTTGTAAGCAAGATCAAGCACCTTGAGGGTAGTTATGTTAGAAATAACCGTCGGGATTGTACCGTTGAGGTAATTTCCGGTGAGGATAAGCGTTTCTAGACGACGGAAAGTACCGAAAGTATCGGGAATGGGGCCGGAGAGGCTGTTGTGGTCCAAATTGAGGTAAGTGAGGTTTGGGATGTCGGGGAGGGCGGAAGGGATGGGGCCCGCGAGGTAATTTTGTGAGAGGTCGAGGTGGGTAAGGTTTTGACAGTTGGAGATGGAGGGAAGGAGGGAGGAGTTTATGGAGTTGTTGGAGAGGGAGAGAATTGAGAGAGAACGGAGGCGGCAGAGGAAGGTAGGGAGTAAAGGGCCGGCGAGGGAGGCGGAGGTGAGGTTGAGTGAAGTGACGGAGTAGGTTTGTGGGTGGCAGGTGACGCCGGTCCAATTGCAAGGGTGTCATCCCGGACATTCCAGTTGGAGAGAACGCCGGTTGGGTCAGAGAGGCTGAGCTTGAAGTGCTGGAGGAAGAGGCCTTCTTGGTTTAGAGAGAGAGTGACGAGGGTTTTAGTAGAAGGATGTGAAGCAGAGTGAAAAAGGGAAGAAACAGTATTGTTGGAGCAGGCATGGCTGCACTACTAGTCATACGAAGAACGCGAGGAGTTATAGTAAGCTAGTCACGAAGTAACAGTTTCACTTTAGGATTAAATGACTCATTAGTCCCTGAACTTCGACGTGTGTAGGAGTAGTCCCCGTACTAACGATATGCACACAACAAAAGCACAAACCAAAGTAGGCCATTTTCGCACACCGATAGTCTCTGTAACGGTACAAGGATGAAGTTAAGCCAAGGACCATTAAGTGAGCATGTGCAACTCAAGTGCATTTTAGTCAGGGCAAAGTGGTCTTTCCATTTCCTAGGTTGTTTCCCCTTCTATCTTCGATCGAACAACCGAACATCTATTTAGACATGGTTGGGGCTTTCAACTATGGATTTACCCAAGAAGAAATAGTTTGTGATTTTCATTGCTGGAAACATTGCCCTCATTGGTACTAATATAATTCTATTGCCTTGCTTGGAAATATACTACTGGTAATAGTAGTTGATAAACTGTTCAGATTCAATATGCTATATTTGTTGTTTACATGAATGGGGAAACTAATTTAAAGCCACCTGCGTTGTTTGCGCGTTGACTCTGTGTTCAAAAAATTTATTCGGAGGGAGATCTCTTGTAGATTTGGTCAAAAAACTAAACTCGAGACTTTGATATAAATCTTGTCGTCAGCAAGGGTTAATTGACGAATCCAACGTCGGGGAATTGTTCGTCGGTGCTAGGCGGATTGGGGATAGCAGGCGGAGCTTGACTGTCAACGAAGAGGGTGGCAATAGCAGATAGCGTTGATGGGGTTGGGTGAAGTTGTCTCTCTCTCCTCATTTTCTCACTCCACTCTCCTTTGTCGTATCATAATTGGTCCTCCCATGTATGCGAGATTGATCTGGAAAAAGGAAACCCATTTTTTTGGTTGATTTTATTTCACTAAAGAAAATTTGAATTTACTTTTTTTTTTCCAACTAAAATCAAAGATCCTAGTAATCCCTCCTCAGTTGGGCAAAGGTAATTGTTAAAATTGAATTACTAGCAACTCTTTCAAAAGAAACAAAAGCAACAAATCAATTGTTAGTAATGAAAGCACAAGAGAAGGTGTTGGAAACTTTGGCACTTAGAGCTAGCTCAGTTGAACAAAGATCAAGGTTTTTATCGGCAAAGTTAAAAATCTTCTTTGGAAATGGTTTGTTGTTGGATCACAAATAAAAGGGAAACAACCTAGGAAATGGAAATGACCACTTTGCCCGACTAAAATAGTAAAACACACGTGAGTGAGAACATGCTTACTTAATGGTCATTGGGTTAACGTCATCTATCTTAAGGACTACCGTGTGCGAAGATGGCCTACTTTCATCTCGTGGTGTACAAATTGTTAGTACGGAGACTATTTATGTATAAGTCTAAAGTACAAGAACCAATGGTGCATTTAACCCTTTACTTTAATATTTATTTATGACATGTAATCATTTGTATGTAAATACCGAGAAAATATTTGATAGTTCCCAAGCATTACGCAATGTACTACCATCAATAACAATACATTATTCCGTTAATATAATTTAAGAAGTGAGGTTTACACTCGACACCATAGTGTGTCACTTTTGGTTGTAGTCGTACATTATTGAATTAAAGTATTTGAAATTAAAGTGAGGTTCATTGTGTTAAAGTGGTCTAAAAAGTGAGTCGCTATTGCTCGTAATGCACCACATGAAACGTGGTGTTCGAATATATATATATATATATATATATATATATATATATTCCTTCGTCTCTTAATGCGTGTTCATTTTTGTTAAAGTTATTTTTAAATAAGTGTCTATTGTTTATAAGTCTATTAATTTCATCTTTGACACTTATCATATTATGTATTTTGTATATAGACATTTAAAGTATTAATGTATATGTGCTAATAAAATTATTCATAGTCGACTTAATTAATTTTAGTGAAAAACTAAAAATAGATGCTTATTTAAAAACGGGTGTGTGTGTGTGTATATATATATATATATATATATATATATATATATATTCCTTCACCAAATTATAATAGAATTTCTAAGTTGCAATTTTATAATGTTTTTATTTAGGGTTAATCACACCATTAGTCCCTTAACTATAAACTTTTTCACGATTAGTCTCTTAAGAAATTTTTAAAATTGGTCCCTACAGTACCAAAATTAGACACACTTAGTCCTTTTGGTGGATACCGTTAGAATTTATTCGTTAAGTCACCATGTGCCCAACACGTGACTTTGGTTAAGGGCATTTATGGAATTCCATGGTGGTTCATTCTTGTCTCCCTTCGAGTTTCGGTTCATCTTCATCTTCGACCCTTTCTCTCTCTCTCATCAACAAACCATTGCCCACTCCTATCTCTCTTTCGACAAACATTGAAAACCTTTCATCTTCATCTTCATCTTCGTATTCTTTTCGCACAAGAACCAGGCCTCCATTTCGTTCTCCTTTTTCCTTCCTTTTACCCATTTCTCCCTTTCTACACTCTCTCTTTCTTCAAAAACCCAAAACTCTACCGTGTATATAATTGTTATATGTGTATGAAATATCTTCTCGAGTTTGCTTGGGTAATTCTTGTTCGAGGGTTTTAATTTTTTTCTCTTTCTTGAAATTAGATAAACAAAAGTATGGAGTGCATTGAAGCAAGGGCATTGAAATCAATGTTTTCTTTCGAGAATTCCAAGCATGAAATCGACCCAAGAAGCGTTTTTCGATGAGTTTTAGTGTATGACTAAAATTAATAACGTTAATTCCGAGGATTTTTCCGTTGACGACCTCCTTGACCACCCCAATAATGATTTCAAGAATGGGTCTTTTGAAGATTACTCGAAAAGATGAAGAGAAAGATTCTCTTCTGTTTCTTCTCATGATAACGATGTTAATTCTAACTCCAAAGACTTTTTTTCTGCGTAACGATGTTAATTCCAATTCCAAAGACTTTCTCTAGGTTTGTGGTTTTCAAGTGTTATAAAAGATAGAATATGAAGATGAAAGGGTTGAAGATGAAGACGAAGATGAAGACAAAGACGAAGACTAAGATGAAAGGGTTTTCAAGGTTTGTCGAAGAGAGATAGAAGTGGGCAATGGGTTGTTGTTGATTGAGAGAGAAAAGGGTTGAAGATAAAGATGAACCGAAACTCGAAGGGAGACAAGAATGAACCACCATGAAATTCCATAAATGCCCTTATCCAAAGTCACGTATTGGGCACATGATCGACTTAACGGATAAATCCTAATGGCATCTACCAAAAGGACTAAGCGTGTCTAATTTTAGTACTTTAGGGACTAAAATTTTAAAAAATTTAAGGGACTAATTGGTAAAAAGTCCATAGTTAAGGAACTAATGGTGTGATTAACCTTTTAATTTATAAGCTGCAATTTTGATAACCTGATGATAGAATGATGGAATCTGTTGAAAGAGGATGAAATAAGCATATAAGTTGCAACAATGTCAATAGAAAACAAAAGAGTGATGGTATATTAAGTCAGGATTATTTATTTACGAGGACCAATTTAACTGTAAATCTTTTATATTTTATTTAAAAGATGTTACATTGCAAACACAAAATTGTTTTACAATAATGTCCTACTAAATATAAATGATGGGCATATTCTAGCTCGGAATAAAGTATACGGGTCTCACACGAGATAATTGGCTCCCATTAAATATTGATTTGACCCATTCAAGTGAGTATATATAACCACTCCTTCACATCCATGGTAAGTCATTCTTTACCAACGAGAAAATATAGTGCTAGTCTCTAATGGCCGTTATCTTGATAAACACACCGGAGTGTGGCGGAAAACCCTCCCGCCCATCTTCCGATTGTTTCTTTTTATAGATTCATAAGCCAATTATCCAAAGATCAACGACTCTGCAACAATCGGATCAACACCCCGAGGCACCCAATTTTTTATGTATTATCAGTTGGTTCTATTGCCGCGAACAAAGTTTTTATTATTATCAAGTTACCTCACAATTTCCTCCGTCCATTCTCTGCAGCAATGGCTACCTGGTTGGATTTTGTGAGTACCTTTTCCTAATTTTCTTACACTACGGACCGCACCATTATCAAACTCTCTATTGCTCCTTTCTTCACTGCCGTACCCCAGAACCTCCATACTGCAAATAAAAAGCACACTTGGCAGTTGGCTTAATTGGGTTTGTTGTGTATATGATCTTGGTAGCATTGGCTGCTGCCATTGATGTTATGTGACCAAATTTGCTCAAAGCTCACTAGCTGAGGGAATGGGCTACCCAAATAATTGGAGGAAAATTGGAACATTGAACTGGTCAAGGGGTTGTCTAGTGAACAGTTGGGCATTAAAGCGAACAGTTAGCGTGCACACATGGGGTTATCTAGCTTGCGCAATTTTAGCGCCGACGATCTTGCTGGTGAGGCGAATCATGAAGCAACCAAGAGCTTCATTACAATGGAAAAACTAAGCTCTTACCAATGTGAAAAATATGAAGAAAGGATGAAGGAGGAAGTCACTAGCGGCAAACATTTTGGTTTCTCCATGGCCGACAGAGAATCCAAACTAATATCCGAGCGGATCTACAAAGAAATTTGAGTTCAATTTCAAACCCGCTTCGAACATACCTCATCCTCGTCTTCAAAGAGGAGCAACAAAGGCGATGACAACCTGAAGAAGCATGATCGGCGGAGACAGTTAGGGGCGACGTAGATCATTTGGAAGACATCAAGTTGACTCACAATGACTCATTTGCCTCTTCAATTGTTGATGCGGAAGAGATCACGCACCTCCCGCGTTGCTGGAAGAAGCAATATCGCCTAACGCTTCATACGTGCACCCACGCTTATTGCCCCACTCTGGGTCAGTTAAAATGGCCAGTTACAGTCACGACCCATTATTGTTGGACCGTTACAAAGTCAAACCCTTCGTTTCCCTCCATCATTGGTCATTTTTACTCGTGAGTTACAAACTTACAAACTGGCCTCTCCACTATGGGCAGTTACAACATGGCCCATTTAGTGCTGGTTACAGTTTGGTCCCTTAACTGCTGGGCAGTTACAAAAGTGGTCCCTCTTCTATGGGAAATTACAGCATTGCCTATTCATTGCTCGAAATTTATAAGTTGGTCCTTTTAATGAAGAACAGTTGCAAATGGGCCCTTTCACAATTCATTAAACCCGGTTAAGTTCCGTTAGAATTTGCAAATGAACTTTGTTAAACTTCAAGGTCGAATTCAAATGAACCTCGTCGGTCAAGGTCAAACGAGTCTTGCAAGTCAAGGTCAAATTAAAAGGAGTCTTGTTAAACTTCAAGGTTGAATTCAAACGAACCTTGTCAATCAAGGTCAAATAAGCCTCGTAGGTCAAGGTCAAATTAAAAGGAGCCTTGTTAAACTTCAAGGTCAAAATTCAAACAAACCTCGCAGTCAAGGTCAACGTTCAAATGAACCTCGCCGGTCAAGGAAAAGTTTAAACGAACCTCGTAGGTCGAGGTTAAATCAAACAAACCTCGTAGGTCGAGGTCAAATCAAACGAACTTTTTAGGTCGAGGTCAAATCAAACGAACCTCGCAGGTCGAGGTCAACAATCAAACGAACCTCACAGGTCGAGGTCAAAATTCAAACGAACCTTACATGCCAAGGTCAAAATTCAGGATTTAATCAACCCGAGCATTAATATGAGTCATGTTGATAGGTTGCATAATGAACACATATTTTGTTGTATTTTCCCTCTTTTTTTTTTTTTTTTATGTTTAATCATACTTGGCCTTCGAATTTTGATGGGATTCTTACTCTTGTAGGAGAATGGAGGGAATTGACAAAAATGGGCATAATTCATTAATTTTGTGAGTTGGGAGGTCCAGAAGCTGAATTAAAATAAGGCGTGGTCATGGCTTATCAAACTGCGCGTTCTATTTTGCTGACTTGACATAAGGTGTGGGCACGCTCAAGGCAATTTTGGGAATCATCAACAAGTGACGCCCCAACTCCTAAGAAGTCAGATTTTAAGTTCTCTAATTTAATTCTAAGTGCCTAAGCTTTAAAAGAATGTATCTAGACTAATTAAGGGAAATGTGAGAGTAGTTACTCAAGGTAGTGGGTTATAATGAGGGGAAGTGGAAGAGACTTTTGGGGGGTTTTCTATCTAAATCTTAGTACTAGATCTTGTAACCCCCACCTTCTACACACGTACTCTAGCATTTTCGATTTTTTTCATCTCTTCTTTTCTACTACCATGTTCATGGAATGCTAAAGACCTTTTTCCTAAAAGGGATAATTGAAGATTCGTTCTACATGATTTGTTAGATCTAATTGGTTTTATTTGATTCTTCTACTTCTCAATTATTTATATATTTTTGCACTTCTTGATATTGTTGTTTTGGTTGATTGCACAAAAAGAGCTCATTGTTCAATTGTCAAAATAGCAAATCGTCATTTGGAACGTCGAACCGTAATTGTTTGACTGTTCTAATACTTGTGGAAATTAGTATAGGTGATTACAAAAGAGGTGGTCATTCTATGCTATGGAAATATATAATCTAGTTTAAATGTACCTACATGTGTGTTTGTTGGCTAGAATTGGTAGTCTCTCTTATTCTTAATGCAGCTAATAAATTAAATTTTATGATCGTATCTAGGATTGTTTATTGGAAAGAGAAGTAATTAGAGAATATTTCATGATTATCGAAGAAGTAAGGAGAGATAGGTTGTTAGATCGTATCAATAACCATAATCAATTTGGTAAAAAATAAAATGATTGTCTTTGCATCAATGATCAAGTCAATGAATCGTTTCTGAGATTGCTCCTTTGGTTGGTTGTTTCATTATATTGAACCTCTTTTACTTGAATCATTTTCAATTTTACTTAGAGTCCGTTTGGTCGAGCGTTTTGGCCAAAATGCAGGGATAAAACGCAGCTTATTTGCAAAAAATGCGTTTCAATACTGCGGCAGAAAAACGCAGCGTTTTCAAAACGCAGCTGCGTTTTAAAACACTGGAATTCTCAGCTTTTTCCCAAAACGCAGGTTTTAAAACGTTACTAGAAAAAAAAAGCTGCGTATTGAAGTGATATCCCAAACGTATTTATAAGGAAAGATCTCCGTTTTTAAAACACTGCGTTTTTTAAAATGCTGCGTTTTTAAAACACTGCGTTTTGTAAACGCTGTACCAAACGGACTCTTAGTTCACCTAGTTTACTCAACAATATCCAACCCCCCACCATTTTACTGTTTTCGTTATTTTTGCAATTCTCATCAAATTAAGTCTAGTCAATCTCTGCTCATCAAATTAAGTCTAGTCAATCTCTGTGGACACGACATTGCTTACCACTAAATCAAATTAAATTTTAACATACTTTAATTATGTTTTCGAAAATAAAATTTCATTCGTTAAAAACTACATTAAGAATAGTATGAATTACAACTTTTATAACTTTGGAAAAATAAATAAAATTATGTAAATTATTGCTCAAACTTAATTAAGTTGACAGAAAAAAGTCAAAAATGGACTCTTTGGTTGGAATAAAGAGAGGACTTATATTAATGTAAATCCTGTAAAAAGTAACCAATAACTATTGTTATAATTTATTTTTGATTAGTGTCAGTGTATTATACTAAAATAATTCAAATTTAAGTGCAAGGTTGCATAATTTAAACTAAGTATTTATTTCGTTCATTTGTGTTTGTTTCTCTTTGCAAGAAAAACAAAGCTAACATATGATACATTTTTCTATCACATTTGAAAGAATTACGAACTAATCAAGTGGCTAATTTTAAAAATGTCAATTTTGGGAAGTAGTTGGGTAACAAGATATATTTGGCATTGCTATTGAAAAGAATCTAAAAGGAAACTTCATTTAAAAATAATTTAATTTGGCTATATCTACCACAGTAATGGGCCATGACAACAGCAGAGTTAAATTAAAATGTTAGAAGGGGTTTAATTAAATATTTCAAAGGGTAAGGGGGCCACGGCCCCTTTGGCCGTTTATGGCTTCACCACCCGTATATTTACGGTGAATTACGGCCTGGTCCCTTTTAAACATTTGTAATCGTTCTATCCACTCATCTTTTTAAAAATCGAAAAAGACATTTTTGGGGTAAAAGACGATTATGCCATTAATAAAAGAAAACACGCGGCCAAGAACCCAATGCATCGCGATGCACTACTTTGGCATCGCGATGCAACACTTTGTCATCGCAATGCACCAATTGTTACATCGCGATGCACCACTTGGCATCGCGATGCAACAATTGGTGCATTGCGATCATCGCAGCCGCACTTTGGGAACCAACGCATCGCGATACACCACTTTTGGCATCGCGATGCAACAATTGGTGCATCGCGATCATCTCGGGGGCTTTAGGGAACCAACGTATCGCGATGCATCAATTGTTGCATCGCGATGCACCATTTTGGCATCGCGATGCACCAATTGTGCATCGCGATCATCGCAGCGCTTTAGGGAACCAACGCATCGCGATGCACCACTTATGCATCACGATGCACCACTTTTGGTATCGCGATGCAACGATTATCGCAACGCGCTTTAGGGAACTTGATTTTCGTTTTTGGGCGTTGCCCCGGCCTCACGAGGACGCCGTCCCTCAACCCTGCGACCCGACCGGCGTGTCGAACCCCGTTGGTTACCAAAGATACGCGATTGGCGAATTAAATCGGTCAAAGAACATCTTCCTTCGTTTTTGACAGCACACCGTCAAGCTTGTATTGAAGCTCAAAAATAGTATTTTTGGTAGAAAAATTGTGCAAAAATATAGTACTAAGTTAGGATAATAATATGAGATTGATTTTAAACAAATTCAAAGCTTAAAACAGAGATTTAAGTGGCCAAAACAGCTCAAAAAAAAAAAAAACGGGATGAACTCAAAAAATTTGAATTTCATCAAATTCGTGTTTTATGCATGAAAATTGATACCCAAACATGAGAAAAGACTATATTAACAACATGAAATCATTTATACATCAATTTGAATCTCAAAATTGAAGCAACCATGTTGTTGAGGGTATTTTAGGAAGAAAATTTTCAAAATGCCTTTTAGCGGTTAAAAAAAAAATGGTGTACTGGAGAGAAAAAAAGTTTGGGAAAGTGGACCGGCCAGCAATTTCTCCTATATTTATATCTCATCAAAAAGATAATAAATAAAAAAAAGGAGTATTAGTAATAGTTGGATAACTTATTTACGAGAAAGAGTAATATTATGTATATTTAAAGTTTGCACTAAATATGTAGTAAAATTATCCTTGTTATCTTTTGATTGATTAAATAATTTGTGTGTCTTATCACTTAAAAGTTTTTGACCAACCAAAAGATGACAAGTGTAATTTTGGTATATATTTAATACACACTTTAAGTGCACATAATATTACTTTTACAAGAAAACATACCTAGTTATTTGTTTCAGTTATCTATTTAGTGTTTTACAACAAAAGTATGTATCTTTCAATAATGAAATACTCTCTTCGTCCCTTAATTATTGTCTTGTTTGATTCGGCACACGAATTAAGAAAAATAATTGACTTAATTATTAATATTTATATAATGTGTAATTTTCTTTAATGCCCATGTATGTGGTCCATAATTAAAGTAGGGAAAAAGTATGGGTAAAATGATAAAAGTAATGTCCTAAAAATAAAAATTTTCAAACAAGATAATTATTTTAGAACGGATAAAAGAAAAAAAGACAATAATTTAGGGACGGAGGGAGTACATTTTAAGTTATATTAATTGAAAACTCGGTTGGACTTGTTACATTCAAATTAAAGTTGAGTTTGGCTAAACTTGTGTCCTAAAAATATGTTTTATTAAAATAAATTTTAATAAAAAATATACGTCAAAATTTCATTTGAAAAAAATCGGTTTGACTCAAAAAATTCAAATCAAACAATAATTTAAGAATGAAGGGAGTATATTTTACTTTAAAGCTCGTGTGCAAGTGAGTCCATCATTGAAGTAACAAAGAAAGTAATGGTAAAATAATAAAACAAAAATTTAAAAGAAAATTTAGAATTGAATAATTATTTTAAAACGAACGAAAAGAAAAACACGACAATTACTTAGGAGCGGATATTTTTAGTTGGAGCATTATTTGAAATTTTTGTTGGAGAGTGGCAAACATGTGTCCTAAATATATACTCTCTTCATCCTACCTAAAGAGTCTATGTTTGAAAAATATAATTATTAACGGATATAATAGTATCATTGAATTTAATCATAATTACAAAAATACTTAAGCACAACCAAGATGATTACAATACAAGTAGAGCATAAAGATAAAAGATTATGAAAATTGTAAGAATAATTTTTTGAAAGTGAACTCTGTAAGTGAAACATCTCAAAATAGTATAGTCCACTCTTTGCATGGAATAAAAATGGAGTATTTCAAGAGTCTGAATTTAGTAAGTTTTTCCTCGATTATCAACGGTGCATGAATTTCAATATTACAATAGTAAATTTCAATATAAAACAAATTACAAATAGATTCTTAACATGTATGTTAAGGGTATTGTTAGATTTTGACATTAAAATTAAAATTTATGTTATACTCCTTCGCCCCTCAATTATTATCTTGTTTAATTCAAAGACACTCGGTTTAAAAAAACTAATTAACTTAATTATTAATATTAATATAATATTTAATTTTCTTTAATGTCTATATATATATAATTCATAATTAAAGTAGAGAAAAAAATTAAAATAAAATAATAAAAATAATATCTTAAAAGATTTTTAAATAAAATAATTATTGTGAGACGGATAAAATAAAATAAAAATACGGTGTTAGTTACGTGGGCTAAGAGCGTCCACAATGACACCTTTTACACACACTCTAAAATCACTTTTAGAGTTTTTAACTCCACTAAACCTACAATGGGCACTTTACAAAGACCCTCATCTCTAAATCCGCTAAGTCTCCTTCGTAATATCGAGAGCGATTTAAAGGAAACAAGAATCGCAAATCCTCCGTTTTTCTCTCGCCCACGTCCTTCGCCTTCTTCCCTCTCGCCTACGGCCGCCTTCTTCGCCTTCTTCCCTCGCCTACCAAATGCTCGTCTTCTTCCCCATTCTCCTCAATTTAGTCGAGCACAACGGGCGCCATGGGGAGAACAGATTTTTCTAGTATCTACACCAATTCCGTCAATTGCTTTTCATTCCACAAATTTTAGGTAATTTCAAATCTCAATTTCTTCACTTTCTAGGGTTTTATGTAACAATTTTTGAAAATTTTGTGTTTGCTCTTGAACATTTCGTAATTTGCTTTCGGTGGATATCATACACTCACGAGGACTCAAGTAGTAAACGACGATCGACCGAGGTAACTTCAATTCCTCTTTTCATCTCTCAATTCGGTCAATCCATGTTTCGATGTTAAATTTTTTATTTTGTATTGATTAAAGATCATATGTGATTGGGAATGGTTTTGTTATTTGAGTTGCTCACATACGCGCACACAATGTGCTATAAACCTCTATGTACACTTGATTGTAAATTATTAATTTTAGATTAGAAAATGTGTGTTGTTTGACTGATTTTGAGTCTCGGTTGATTTATGTTGTTGTTTTACTATAAATTTTTGTTTTGTAATTATTTTTCGCTGAGATTGATTTCTTGCTATTGCTGGGATTGAATTGCTTGGGTATTGACTTGATTTTGAATTAAAAATCTGGGTGTTGAGGTTATTGATTGAGTGTTCAGTGAAGTTGATTGACCAATTTCAAGTGAGGTGAGTTAGGATAACGGTAGTCAATTTTATTTGCAATGGTGGTGTAGAGCTTTACTAACGAGGAAATGTGAGATTTTCTTGATGTAACATGAGTGTGTAAATATGTTAAAAGAGCAGTTTTGGTTTTGATTTTAGGTGACGTCGTTGAAATTCACTCTCTCTCTCTCTCTCTCTCTCTCTCTCTCTCTATATATATATATATATATATATATATATATATATATGATATATTGGAGAAATGCTTTTTCTATTGTCACTGGTACAGCGGTCCTTGAACTTGATTGTTGGGTTTCCCCATTTGAATGGATATGATACAAAGATGATTTTTCGGTCTTAAATTATGGGTTGTATGGAAGCCGCTGACATCGATAGAATGATCTACTTTGTCGACCCTACATTTCTCGTTTGTGTGTTCTTCGAAACTCTTAATATTACCGAATGATGTTCTTGCTTTTTAGAATGCATCATCCGGCCATACGTGAGATGCTTTCCAACTTGCGCATACGTCCTTCAGCTTTATTGTGTCCGAACAACCTTGTCCTCCCGCATCATAGCCGAAAAGTAATGGTAAGTTGGGTCCACGCCTTCTTGGCGACCCACCAAAATCAAGTTCTTCTCCAAAATCGCAATCCAGCTCTTGAACCTCCCGCAAGTGTGTCTCTCGCTGTCTCAAACCGTATAGTAAAATATTAAGCCGTGTTATATGAATATGTTAGTGCCTCGTTTGGTCCCACTATGTTGTATTTTGTAGTTTTCCAAATTGCATTTAACATGATTTCACCATAATAGCAAATGGTTGATGAAAAAGTTTCACTTATCCGTCTTAAGATTCAGTCAATACTAGTTTACTCTTTTCTTTATGTTAGTGCATTACATTTTATTTATAAAATTGCTTCGAAATAATTTTTGTTACTTCGCCTTTTGGGTATCTCGGATAAGATAAAAGAACTACTATAATAGATATATTAAAAATAAGAAAATATAATAATAATAATAGATATATTGGAGCCTTCTAGTCATTCTTATTTTCACTTTTCCTTTCTTGAACTATCATCCACCTTTATCTCTACACCGGGTTGTGGATATACCTCGTCAAAAGATACAATCTTTACCTAATTTACTCAAATCTATCTACTTTCGATGCAATCTTCCCAAGAATATATTTGTTCACTACTGTTAAATCTATTTGTTGCAATATTTATTAAAGTCATGTCTCAAAGGAACTTATCCGATATTTTTACTATTTTATTCCATGTATGTAAGACCAATTTATCCTATTTAGGCAAACTAGACTAAGGATGATGCCAAAAAGGGATGGCAAAGGCTGATCTACACATACCATGATCCAACAATGTAATTGGGAGGGCTCTTGATATTATTAGGAGAAATCTTCTTTGTAGCAATACCCCTAAAATAATTGATAAATGCCTCATCTCGCTATGGTTTATAACGTTATATAGATCTCATAAAGTATACATCCTACAAAGCATGGCGTAACATTCAAGAATTCTCTATTCACAATATACTTTGCTTTTATTCATTCCGTAAATTTATGGGAAGCTCCCAAAGTGGGATGAGTTCTTTGGAGACACGTGTAAATGGCCTAGAGAAGCAATCGGATGAAATATCATATGATTTGGGTTTATCAACCTAAGAATTACAAAGAGACTCTCGCAGAAAACACATGTTGTTTGCTACCGTGCGTAATTTCGAGTCCAAAGTTTTGGAGAAGATCAATGTTACTCCCCCGAGATAGGTGGAGAAGATGATGAAGATAGCTACCCTAACGATCTTCCAAAGAATAAAAATATATGATGACGATGTAAATATTGGGTTTCTAGTTTTCCAATTTATACTTTTTACGCTCTATCTACTATATTTATGTTTTTGTTAGGATGTGCATAATAAACATGTGATATGCATGTACCGATATGCATGCGGATATATGTATATTATGAGTGCTTGTGGTGCCTCAGGGAATGTTTACATAATGTGCATAGATTTACTTGATGTATGTGGTTTAGAATGCATGTGCAATTCACGAACTAAAGCTAAAATATTTGTGCTCTATGTCTCGCATTTGTGGATGAGATTTCTTGGTGATGTTGTGAACACCCCTGAGTTTTACATTTTCTTTTTGTTCCTTTTGTATTCTCTTTTATAAGTCTATGCCCATTACGCCTTCGGATGAAGAATTCTCCGTAACCCGTCATGTTTGTTTGTTAATGCCATCATTATGTGATGCAGTGCACTTCCCCACCTCTCCGTGCCCCTGCATTTTCTCAAAGTATTGTCACATGCGGTGTGATATATCAACTCAGTTCCGCTCAAATCTCACTTCGGTGTCCCAGAGCGCACAAACGTGCTTCTCGATGACCAAACTTGAAAGATAATTTTACTAGTACATTATTTCGAACTTATGTATTATAGATTTAGTGGTTTATGAAGTTGATCTATATTGGCCTTTTTATTTTCAGCTCTTGGAGAATCATATC